>JAKUCV010007195.1:0-31615 GCA_028386065.3 Turnera subulata
AGATTCAGCTTTGTCCCTGAATATTTGATAGAAATAATAGTAAACACCCTGTAGCATAAAATGACAAACAACATAAGAAATCGAGAACCTAAACAAAATTTGACCGGAACAAATACAAATCGTTCTTGTTAAAGCCAAAAATTTTAAACCTAGAAAGTTCTAACAATGAAGTTCAATCTTGGGCCAAGCAAGCATAATCTACATACAGAAACGAAGAGATGCAAGCTTTGTCCGCCTTAAACCAAAAAAAAATCTTCTTTCCACAAACATAAACCTAGCAAGTGCATCTAAGTAAAAAATTCGGCAAGGGCCACAAAGCAGAAATGCAACCAACCAATGTACCAAAAATAACATGAACAGTTCTGTGATGTTGCCATAGTGGGAGATGCAAAAAGAACGGTCAGATTCCAAATAATGATCATCATAAAAATTTAAGTGTAATGTTGAACTCCCTTGTTCCCTTCTTCTGTTGCGTCTGCAAGACTAATATTACTGTAAGCTGTCTCAGAAACCTAATTTCTTATGCAGACTGTGCTGATGGATTGTCTATAAAATAAGGTGATGAATGATGCATCTCAACGATGTTTTGATAGTGTAGGAAATAAAACTTACAGGATCCCCTAAGGACAGTGAAAAATAGCATTTACCCCCATCATTAGAGGAAAAATAACAAAACAAAGGAGAGGCTGATAACATGCGCCATGATAATCAATAGAAGACACAATACATCATTAACAACAGAGTCCCGGCAGTAAATATTGCACCACACAGAGCCATGGCATGAAGGACAGGAGTAAAATGCGTCTCCATTTAACATGGCTTACTCCCCTAAATTACTGCGGTAAATTTTAAACACTATTTTATCCACCATAGTATGAGCAACTAAACTGATCATTGATACTAAAACCTCACTCAACAAACTAAAGACTAGTTAATAAAATCCCCAAAATGAGCTCACCTGAGATGCAGCTGTACCCACAAGTGAAGGTGTTAATCCTCCATATAACCGTTCCCATCCTTCGTGCTTCACAACCTGCACCAATTAATCCAGTCCAGACCTCAAACTTGAAGAATTTTACATTTCTCATATCCATTTTCCTTTTTATTTTTCATGCTAGGCTTTCTCATATCTCTAACAGCAGAAAACTAACATTTAAAAGTAAAAAATAAAATAAAAGGCTAAAAATAATCCTCAACCAACCTGACACATTTGAGCTATAGTCCCAAGTTTTCTCTTCTCATGCTTTGGATCACGGTCCGTTTGTTGCCGAGTATTTACCTGTAGATCAAGTCGATAGGAAACGGAAATTTCTAAGCAAATGAAAAAGTAAAAGCAACAGAGTTTCAAAAAAAAAGAAAAAGAAAAAGGAAAAAAAGAAGGTAACAGAGAGGTGGTTACAGTTTGGAGGGGATAAGTGATGAGCTGAGCGATGATCCCGCCGCCAGCTCCGGCGAGGCCGTTGATCAGAGCATCTGACATGCTCTCAACTCTCTAGGTAGGGACAGAGAGGTTTGTCGGTGGTGTTATTTTCCCGGGGAAGGAAACAAACAGAAAAAGAAAAAGGAGGAGATCTAATTGTAGAGGGAGAAGAAGAAGAAGAAGGGGATCATGTAACATATCAGGTAGGTAGGTATAAGGAGAAAATGAGACTTATTAATCCACACTGACTTTAGGTTTGGCTGTTGCGGAGGCGCGACTTTAACTTTCTTAATTTCCCCACATGTTGATGGCGTTGCCTCTCGCTATCAAAGCAGGAAGATTTTCCTCCGAAACTGTTTTTTGTTTGTTTTAGGGGGCTTTTTGGATTTTTGGCTCAAAATCCATGTTAGTCCTCTAGTTTCGTGAATAGTTCTTGTTTCCGTCCCCAAAGTTGGTTCTCTTTCTCCAATTGGCCCATTATTTCGCAATCTAGGATAAACATGACTTAGTTCCCATTACACATGCTGCAATAACCAAAAAAATCTTCTTATCCGACAACATGGTCAAGATGTTTGCTATCATCCAACGTGCCACCAAATCATCTAGCTCATTAAATTTGCTTAATAGATATATAACATAAACTTGTCCAAGAAGAAATGACAGACAAAACATAATTATTGACAAAAAGACTCACTCCAAAATCGTAAGTTTTACATTTGCTACAATTCACTTTGTTTGAAGGTATTGATTTAATATTTTTTGGCCAGAAACATGACAGACTTATGATTAAGTAAGACGAAAACTTACAAGCTTAAGCCTAAGAGTGATCTTGTCGAAATAAATAGAAAATATTTGTCTTAGTGAAAACTTGGACATGAACATCTGTTCGAAACCAAGCCTATCAACATAAGCAAAGCCATATATAACATGAAATCCAAACCTAATACAGACTTTTTGTAACAGAAAGTAAGCACTGAGCAAACTGTTAATAACAATTCAATCAACATATTTTATGTAGGCAGTATTTCCTTAAACCAAGAAAGGGTATCCGCAAGAGAGCCACAGCTCTTGCTATACTCTCGCCAAATAGATAGTTGAAAACGTGTTACATCCATGTTTCTTTTTCTGAGTGCAAATTGCAACTTGCAAAATCAAAACCAACACAACTCAAAAAAGAGCAAATCTCCCCATCACAATCCAGGCCACCAGAGGCCTTGGCGCACAAAAAATTGGGGTTGGACAACCCTATGACCTTGGACTGTTATCAAAAAAAGGAGAAAAGGAATTGAAACATGAATCTAAAGAGGGAGGAATCGATGACTCTCACCTGAGGGTGACAAAAAAGCCACGATATTTCGGCCTCCCTGCCAAAATGTCTGACTAACCTCCACCTTCACTTGATGGCTGGTAGGCGAGCCAAAGTGGCTCCCTAAAAAAAGATTGCCAACGCTGCTACCCGGAATCCAGCTATATCTGCAACTCCTCCACCATAGTTGAACTAAGCGTTCAACCGTTTGTTGCCAACCATGAGCATGTGACTGTAGAGATCCAACCCATGAGACCAATTGGTGGGTGTATTGGTATGAAGACCCATCGTGTAGGTGGGTTTACTTTGTCTCTGACCATTGGATTAGTACCCGGGGCGAATCCAGGGGCAAGCAAGGGCCCAGGCCCCTCCTAAAATCCATTTAGTACAATATATAATATAAGAAAGATATAGAACTTTTGCCAGCCCAATGACTGAAACCTTATGTAATGTAAAACAAACATTAATATCCAGATTGTTTTATATTATAAGTTAATTTGACTAGAAGAATTGTTCCTCTCAATATTGGTTTAATATATAAAAGTGAATATATTTTGTATTGAAATAAACCAAAATGAAAGTTTACGACAATGACATTTACATATTTTTTGTCGAGAATTAACATCATTTCGATGTTAGAAAGATAATAAACGCTATAATCTAGAAGTTATTGATGTCTAAAGTAGTACTACAGCCTACAGGTCAATTTTGGAAAACGGGAACATAGGGGGACAAAATAGCAACAAGCATCAAACTAAACGGATCACTTGTGCGTTCTGCCAAGAAGCTAGCAAAAATACACAATGACTACGCTGAGGTTGTTGCGAGAGGGAGACACTTTCTTGTTGCCTGTATTGTCCTTAGTGGTTGGGCTAATGTGTGATATTGCCCATTCTGTCCTATTCAAATTATTGGGAACGCCAATACGGAAGATAATTTCATAACTTCAGTATCTTTCTTCCATTATCAAATTTTCTTTCTATTATTCAACCAACCTATTTCAGACAAAAAAAAAAAAACCAACCTATACAGTCGGTAAGGAATATATGGGTATCTATCTTATTTCTTCGCTTTGTTAATTCGAATATTCGTGCCGCGTGCCTCTTCTCGCAGGAGTATGATTATTTGAGGATAGATTTATCATATAGCATTGGTAAGAGTGATGGATAAATGAAAAAAATATATATCAATAAATTTGTCCAAAGACAAAATAAATGGAAGAGAAGATTGCTGAGTTTTTCATTTTCTCCTTTTAAAAAAAATATTTTGGAATCTTACTTTCTGACAACATTTCTTTTTAAATGTGATTGTAACTGAACCAACGAAGGGGTCTGAGAGTTAAGGCTTTTTCTTTTTCTTTTTTTTTTTTGGGAAAAAACGAGGAAATATCAGTGAAGAGAAATTGGGTTGGGCTCGGGGCAGGCATACTACATTACCGAATCGGGTCTATCTTTGTGCCAGCCCAATAAATATGTACTGGAGCGGGCTTGGAGCAGGAGTATAAGTACGAAATTGGGGTCCATTATTGTTCCAGCCCAATACAAATGTACTGGGCCGTGGAAAGGGAGAGAGTTCAGAACAAGAAAATGGAAACATGCAACCAAAATCTGCATCCGCATTTCTGCTGCTTGCAGAGAGCTTTCGCCGGCTCAGTAAAATATGATATTATCCCAAAAGTCTGCCAAAAGCAGGTTCTTGAGAAACTTTCACTAGACGGCATCAATCATTTGACTGTAGTTAGCTCTATAGTATCGATCATTCTTAATTATTTATAGCTCTATATATACCAGTGTTTAGTTAATTGGTAATGTGAAAATTAAGTTTAGGGACTAATGCACTACTTGCAGCTTCTCAGGAGAATGTATTACAGTAACCATCTGGGAATGAGAAGTTAATTAAGTGGTTCATATTTTTCTTCTCCAAAGCTGTATATATATTGGTTCTAATGATGCTACTGTGTATTCTTAACCTTCTATGTTTGTTTGTTTTTTCCTGAACTAGGAATATGCTGAATTGATCTCAGCTGGATCATACTAATAGATCACTTGCGCTATTAATTACGATGGTGAAATTGAATAAGTATTTCAGTAATTCTGCTAGTCTGGTGAGTTGAGCTATACAGAGCTACAACTACAAGAGCTTGAAATCAGATCGTATATTAATTCGATTACTAATTTATGGATCCTACTTTATCCAGTTTGCTTCCTCCACATTTATTTTGGTTAAACAAAAGTTTAAGTGAGAGTGGAGCTACTGATCATGACACTCATTACTAGCTTCACTGCTCTCCACGGCTTATCACTGAGGGTGAAGTAATGATTACCTTCAATCTTTGGAGGTTATTGTAAGCAGCCTTTTAAGCTGATTGCTATAAACGCACTGGGTTAGACAAATACTTTGTTTTAAAAAAATTATGGATAAAAACAGACAAATTTTGTGGGAGCGGTGTTGGATTCATTGTGAAATAATAATAAAAGAAAAACATTCTTATTGACACAACTTGCTATTCTTATATGATGGCTGGGCAACTGAAAAGAGCGACATGACATATATATTATCTTGTTGTGGAATATTAACAAAGTTGCGTGCTTATCTCTCCTTCCAAACAATTTTCATGTCCCTTCTTCTTGCTCCAATCAACCATTTATTCAGTGTAGGAAAAAGGAAAAAGAAGAAAGAGAGAAGATAAATTCCTTAGGCTTCATCACCTCCTGTCAGTCACTGCTAAATCGGATGCTAGTAGCATCCTCCAAAAAAGCTAAATCAATCAAATCTTAGTCTTTCTATTCTGTCACACAATGGAGAAAGAAGCATGCTTTGTAAGGGATAGGATCAGGTGATTCAGGTCCTCTTGTGATTTTTTCCAACCGTCCTAGCGATATATGCCTAGTTATCTATTGCGTGGTCCTTGTTCTTCCTATCTTTAGTAAAAGCCTTGCTTATATATATTGAATGGTGCATATTTCTTTTGCAGTATGTTTTAGAATATAGGTTGCTGTTGAGAGGTCAGACAAGTAGGAACTTACATGTCATAATCTGGAGAATGAACTCGCTTTGGATGGAGTGCATTAACGAATCAAAAACCAACACCACAGGAATCGAAAGGCCTTCAGATATTGCGTAAATTGATATGGTTTATCCATCCATATACATACATCTATTTCTCCCATGTTTTTGTGGGATATGAAGATATGTGAAATACATTTCACTCTCCTTTTGAATTAAGAGCATCAGGAAAAGTAGAGAAAAGAATGATTGGACGGGGTTAGCTTGAACTTTTCTCTGGTTCCAAGCCCCTGGAATTTCCAAGTGCATCAATCCGATTTGTCACACATCTCCAATTAAATGGATCAGATTTGGCATGTAGTAATAATTATATTGGTGGACTAATCAAGCGAAATACAAAAGCTAGAGCACGTGTTTAGCTATTACAAGGTATGCCAAACAAATGAAACAAGAGAGAATGGTTCCAACTTAACTAAATTCTCCGTATGTATACATATATACTCTGTTTGGAAGCGAGGTTTTAATCTTCCATGCACAAATTGGCGACCAATTAGGCTTTGGCCTTTATTACAGACAAATGCCAGCAATTTATGCCTAAAAGTTGAGTTGTGCTCACAATTGCTAAAGACAAATGACGTAAGAAAAAAAAAAAAACAATCAAAAGTACAGCAGATGAGTACCCATCCATGCAAGAAAAATCTCTTGCTTCTGATGGAGACCCCTAGCAAGCTTAGGTTGGCAACTTCATTTGCAAAACTCAAACACTACTATTCAAAATCATGCCTGAAATTCATAACTGGTGTAGCTAGGTTCTTTAGTTTGTCTTTGGAAATTAACCTAGCTAGGTACATATTTGTCCTTCCCAGGCGGACTACAGTCTTCCCTCTTTTTTTATGCTATACAGTCTTCCTTTACATTGATCCATTTTTAATTTTTGGTGGAAGACAGGCACCAGATTCAGGCCTTCAGCTATGTCAACTGATATTTCCCAAATTAACAAAGGAACAATACGAAACAAGCACATGCTTCTCAATTGGAAGTGACGCATGTCTTTAACACCCAGAAGGTGGATCATCCATTTGCGAAGCTTTTACTAGTCCAAATATCATCATCCGTTGAGTGATTTGGCTTGAACCGGCAGTTCAACATATCATTTCATGCCATTTTGATCCTACCAGCAGCTGCCACTTGCCAAAGGCACCTCATGAATACACCTCGTGATTCATTTATCATGTCAGTGAATGATCAAATCCTGAGTATCTTTGGTCATGTATAGATAAACAAGAAAATTCTATCAACCACAACATAATTTGTCAAAATAGCTAACGTGGCTCTGGCACTTGCTAGCAAAGCAAGCAAGGCAGGGAATGGTGACAATGCCCCACGTCTTTTCTGAAAAAATAAAAAGGCCATTGAAATTGAAACAATTAGGTGCGCTCCATTGAACCCATTTTGATTTTTTGACTCGACAACATAAATTTATACAAAAGGAGAGGAACCAAATTCCCAAGAGGGCCCCGCTTGTTCAAATATCTGTTCTTTGTCTTCGTGTTCGTGCTCCACAAACCAACATTTTGTGCTTTTCATTCCCGAATAATGGTGAAGATGCTAATGGAAATTTCTATATGAAATGTCTCTTATTGGAAAGATAATGGTATAAGTCCATTGTACTTGTTCCCTAAAAAGAAAAGACCCATGTTTTTTTTGCAAGGATAATGACGCGCAAGAGCCCCCATTAACCCATAAACCTATACAAATTAACATCTAGCTATGTCTTTCTCTTCTTTTATGGTCAATAAGTGTCTTATCCTTTTCCTACAAATTAAATGTCTTGTACAAAAACATAAATGTCTTATCCTTTTCCTAGATAGTCACCAAACCGAATCCTTCTTTCAGTCAAGTACAGTACAACTAAGACAAAAAGGTCAAATCTAGGATTACTCTCTGCTAGCTACAGTATCCAAAAAACGAAAACCACCTCCCGACCCTTAGATCTGCTCCGGCGAGGCCATGCTTGGCCTGAGGAGTTAGCGATCCCCTCCAGTGAAGCCTCAAGCTCGACAATCTCCTCCAAGAGCATCCACCGCCGGACTTGTAGCGGCAACCACCCCTTGACGACGACCGAGAACTCGCAGCAGCAGGCCTGGTCGCGCGTGCTGTCTCCGGCCACCAACACTCCGGTCGCCCCGGAAGGTTTGGAGCTCGACGACGGCAACAGGGACGCAGAAACGAGCCGCCACCAACTCACCAGCAGCAGTCCTGTCCATCGGCGCCGATCCCGATCGAGAGACCGCGGAGTCGCCCCCCTAAACACCGGCGACCGACGGCCACAGTCCCCTTCTCCCCGAGAGATGCTCCAGCAGACGACCCCCTCTCCAATGGTAACCGGCTCCTCTACCGTCCATACCGACCAACCGGTACACACGGAGGCGCCATGCTTGATGAAGCCCGATCAGCCCAGTCCCGATGGCACCGAGACTCCTACGGAGGCTAGCTTGACGACAATGATGCCGGGTCAGTCCGGTCATACCGTTGGTCCAACCCAACTGGTCGAACCGGGCCGAATTGACCCAGAATCAGTACCTGCGGCAGATTCCGATGAGTCCATGGAGGATGCCCGGCCCAGTTATCAGGACACTCTCTTTGCCGGCTCTAACCCACTGTACGTGGCAGACCCGTGGGAAGATGAGGGCGAAGCTGAATATAAGGAAGGCGACTTGATTGTGACTCAGAAAGATGGTGTGGACAACTTAGAATTATCCGAGCCATTCAAGGCTAGGTTGAATAAACCATGGGAAACTGCAGTCGTGATCAAATTGTATGGACGAGTCATCGGCTTTCGTGCTCTTCAAACCAATTTGCAGAGACTTTGGAAACCAACTGGCTCGTTCAAAATCCTAGACCTCGAGAATAATTTTTACATGGTGAGATTTTGGGCAGAGCAAGATTACCTACATGCTTTGACCGGCGGCCTCTGGACCATATATGGCAGCGTGCTCAGCGTACAACCCTGGTCCCCTAACTTCCGAGCCTCCACCGGAACGTTCGACTCCATAGTGGTGTGGATTCAATTTCCTGACTTTCCGACCAATCGATACCACTCCAGGATTCTCCGGCAACTCGGTAACATGGGGGGCAGAACGGTCAAACTTGATGGTAACTGTTCTAATCCCAGTAGAGCTAAATTTGCTAAAGTTGTTGTGTGTCTAGATTTAACTAAACCACTGAAAGGCACAGTGTACCTTGAAGGGGAACCTCTACGGGTACGGTATGAGGGTTTGCCCAATATTTGTTGTCTTTGTGGCAAATTAGATCATAGCCCTTTAGTTTGTCCGGAGAATCCTCACCCACAGATCGCCACATTCGGGGTACCAGGTGCCACAGCAGTACCCATGACACGAGCTGGGAGAGGCGACTGGATGAATGTTCCGAGAAGAACTAGGCGTCTGACCCGACGCCCTGAAGCCGGCCCTCAGATCATTCAGCCATCATCCCCTATTAACTCTCAAGCAAACCGGTTCCATCTGCTGAGCAATGTGGCTCAGACGGACCCAACGCCACCCACTCTCCCTAGACCAGCCACACCTGACCCGACCATAGTGACCTCCCCACCTGCCCTCCCCGATCCAACCCTTATAACGGCCCCACCCTCTCAACCGCCATCGATCCCCTCGGGCCCACCCACACTTCAAGACTTTATAGGAGCTGGGCCTCTCAAGAAATCCAGCACCAAAGCTTCCTTCAAAGCCCCCGCACCGTCCATAAAAAAATCACAACTTGTAAAAATCTCCAAATTCGCAACGAAAGGCAACCCCAAAAGGCAAACCCTAAAAGATGTGTCCAATGCCCAAACCACCCTGTCTACCTCTGCTGTTGCACAGGCCCCCACCGGACCGATCACCATTCCTACCCCCTCCAAGCTAATTACCCGGTCATCTCATCAAATTTTACTCCCTCAGCCCCCACCCGCCACCGCTCCCAGAACCACACGGCCGTGGTCCTCACCGAAGACTGCCATCGCATGATCTTCTCACCAGGGGCATCCAGTTCAGTTGTTAACATGGATCGACAAACGGATTCTCACCTATCTCTCTGGCCTAATCGGTCCTTTCACGCATGTTATTTCTCGTTCATCAAGTCTGCCTCTAGTCATGTCTTTATATAAGTTGTGACAATGTGTTTGTATCTATTGTATTATTGGTTGTCTTTTTTAAGATAGGAGTCGGATTGAACTACCGACCCCTAATCATGTACTCAGCTCAGGTATATTTATAATATACATCCCGGTTTCGACCAAAAAGATAGTCACCAAACCCCACAAGTATTCCCATCATGCCGCGCCCTATACAAGTTTGAGCCCCAAACTCGACAAAACCTTAAAAAACCACTCAGGCCATTTTATACATATATGGAGAGTGGTAAAAGAAGTAGAGATTCTGCCATATCTTATATGAATTTCATTAGATATCTCCTCCTCTCTCGGAGCCATTGAAAGTGTGATTCTTGATGATTACAAGTTAGACAGAATATATAGGCTCCTGTCCATGGCGCCTATTATTCCAAATAATTAGAAAGTTGGCGTATCTGCTGTGTCACAGTGGAGAGCGAATCTAACTATTTCAATGTATCCTGCATAAGATTTCATCTCTTTATCTTCTATTTTATGGTTTAGTACATGGGGCCTGCCTCAGTCTTTGCCTTATGGTCTTTCTCCATAACAAAATTATGGTCAAGAGTACTTTTGGCGTATGAAGTTTCACATTTGCGTATATCACGGATTTTTTTTTGTCCTAATCTTACTGATATCTCAATTATGTACTTCGGGTCGGGGCAATGCTGATAGCATTGCACCATTAAGCATCCGACATGTGTCCAAACTATTAGTACCACATTTGTAGGTGCAAATGGCATGATCCACCGCGATTGGGGTAGAATCCGGATTATTCGGGGCAAAGTTCTGGATATCTGATGGGGAACCAAAAAAAGCATGATCCAAACACATTTTAAATTCCAGGTACATAATTTTTCTCAAAAAAAAAAAATAAAAAATTCGAGGTACATAATTAAAAAAAAATAAAATTGAGGTAGATGATGGATACAAATGAAAAATTCAGAACCCCAAAGGCTAAAATTATTAAAGCACTCCCCCATAAATGGAATGTATCAGAATTCAAGTTAATGCATTCAAAAACTTTGTTTTAATAGGAACAGAATAATGGTGAGAAACTGTGGGCACATAATTAATCTCGAGTATAATGGGTAACTTGAAATGACAATAAACTAGTTTAGAGTTGAATATTGTTACTTAACTAGGGAGGAACTTCGTATCAGAAATCCTAAAACTGCATCAACCACTGATTGCGCAGTGCATGAACTGACTACTGATCACACATAAGCGTTTACATGAATAATGATCACCAGAAGCTTAGTTGACTTCAATCATAGATAGTGGGGGTTTTCTAAATCAAACACTGCTGCTCTCCATGTATTCCTCGTTATTCTGTGGGGCTTTTAAAGCTTCAAGTGGTGGCAGAGAGACATATTGAACGTGGAAACACTATAGGTTCTCATTACATTCTTGCCCGCCATAAATAATTTCTGAAAGAAGCGGACTAGACTTTCTCGTTATAGGTTGCATTAGTAATTATAGGCACCTCTTCTCAGTTAACTTGTTCTTAGTGGCTATGAATTATCCTAATATAAGTATATAAATATACATAGTATCAGCTTACCAGTACTAATTCACTGAATGAGTCCTTCTCTGTGAATACTAATTATTGGAAAAGCTGCAGGTGTTAGCTAGTCGCACTGTTATATATTTTGTTTAAAGATTCATAGTAATTAATTAACTTGAAAGTTGCACAAATGAGCGCATTTATCAGAGAGGTTATAACACCAACATAAACCAAGGGAATCTACTCTGAGTAGCTTACGTTGGAAAGGCCACTGTACGTTTTACTCATAAACATTACTACTTCTGCAACTTTAGCTCATGATTAAGAATTATATTGGGTGGAAAGCTTTTTTCTGATACGAGTAGCAAGTGCATGGATGCCTACAATTCAATCAAACTGGTTAATATTTAAACTAGTAGATGACGACTATAGGTAGCACCATATCAGATGATAACCTTAAATATGGAGAGGTGCATTGAACTAGCTCGCTAGCTACTACTGCAGTCTGCAGTGCTGCAATTCAAACACAATCTATCGCTATCGATATCCTCTCAAAGAAGAAAATATGCATGCATCTGGGGCAATATAGAGCTATAGCTAGCTGGAGTACTGAAGAAATAATTCTCATTCTTGGTTCAAATTGCACATCGCGACATCAGGCACTTAATTAAGCTCTGCCCATTAATTCTTAGTGGTCCCTTGCATATCTTTGATTCTTTTAACCTAAAGTATGGCAGCAGTGGGAGAAAAAAATGGCCAAAAAATAATGAAGAACTCACACGTTGCTGCCTTTAATTATTTACCAATCTTGGGGCTAGGCCCTAGTGGGTTTAAAGAATTGTTTTTTTTATAAGAATTGGAAATGGAGGAGACAGAGCTGATGCAATTGCAATTGCATGTTATTATTTTGATATGATATATGCTTTGTCTTCTTTCCAATTACAATGATTTAGTTGGATGAATGATGCCTTTAACTAGAGCAACTTGTCAAATATGCGGTTATCTATATCCGTAACAGGTCCATTTTGGCGCCAAGATCATCGAAGAGACAGAGTTTGGTGCAACTTCATCTGATGATTTTTGTTTTAGTATATATATGCTGCTTTAGTCAGGTACTTCACCACGTAACTTCGTCAAAGTTTGTCACCTTAGTCTGGTTTTTGAACTTCAACTTGGTACTAACTTGGCTATTTTGGTTAAATTAATTAAACGCCAAAATTGAACTCTATATATATTATTCTTCTGTCATCGATTGGTTGCTGATCAGTTCTAAACGCCACTAATATTGAACCAGTATATATCGTAAAAACTAAATTTTAGTACAATTCAAGGCCATAATAATTGACTTTCTCTTCTGTAAGAATAATTAACCACTTTCAAAGGTTAAAGACGTCTCTTTATTTAGAATCATAACTTCATTTTGAAGAAGTTAACTTATAAGAGAGTGAAAACTGTTTTCCAGCTATATATATAACCTCAACCAACTCAAAGGTTTAAAACTTTTTCTCAACTACTTATTTCAGAAGGTAAGTAATTACCTATTTAGTATTACTTGTACGTAGCTCATGGCGCTACAAATCTTTGAAAATGGGCTAAAACTTGAGTTTCAATTTGCTATGATATTTCATTAAAATGCAGCAAGAGCAGCTAGGCATTTTTTTTTATGTGTAGTGGCCGGTGGGATAGGCAAACTGATAAGTATTTCCAACGAGCACCGCGCAAAACTAGCTAGCTACGCATGCAAAGATTTATTATTCTTAAATTTTCCATATACACTGCATCCCCACAACTTTCTGTCACTTTCCATCTTGTTTTTAGCTTACCTTCCTTTCGGCAACACCCAAATTATTTACTGTATGAAATTGGCAATCTTTCTATCTATCAAGCTATAGCTCTATAACTCTACATGGAATATATGGTCCACGGGAATTTTAGTAGTTGAAGAACTGACGAAACCCAGCCACATTCAGACTATCAGTTGTTCAGTGACCTTACATGCATGACCCTGTAATGCACGGGGGGCTTCTTCTTCTTTATTGATTGCAATTTGGAATCTCTAGCTACCAAAACCTGTCTTGCACTTAATACTATTGTTTTGTCCATTACTTTATACACATGGTCATATTATTCCTATCCAAACTACCCAACCGCCATTGCTTTAATTCTTTAATTCTTTATTCTCCCATGTTAGCTGAACTTGAAATGTCCATTTACCTGCTCCAGCCACCTGCCAAATGAGTCTCCCAGAGCTTCGAAAAGCTTTTTTATTTTGTGCTAAGTATGCGAAATTTGATTGATAGAAGTAGTGTATAGCTTACAGTCGAGCATCCCAATTTCCTTGGTGTACCCCAAGGGGACCTTACAGCCGAGCATCAATTAAACATTCTATAGCCAGACTCATATCATCTATCTGCGTTCAATGCCAAAGAAATTTGGTTGGGTTGACGACCTGGATTAATTAATTTATCACATGTAATTAAGTACGATTGTTTGATTCACTTCTTAGAGTAATCTCTGTCTCAATTTTAGTAGGAGGGGATAAATTTTCTTTAAAATACAAAATAAAAATTATCAACTCATTGGACATCGCGAAGAATTTTAGGCTGACGCGCATGAATTGATTGGCTCCGATGATATTTTTATCTACTTCTTTTTGTCTTCTAATCAAGAAAGTGAGAAGACTTGATTAATCCGGTTTAGACAAAGAAAATCAAACTGTGAAATAATCACACAGAGACGAGACAAACCATTCCTGTGATGCGAGATTTTACAGCCGAATACATGGCTTGGACAATAATTCAAACATAACATATTAACCTAGTCAAAGTAGTTCTTAATTGTTTCTTACCAAAAGAACTAGTTCTTACTTTCACATCATTTCGCGGGTAGACATTAAATCAAGGTAGCTCACTTGATTTATTAGAATATTGGGTTTTAAATATCTGATTCTGTTGGGGCGAGAAGCTTTGGTTATACAGATGACATTGATGTTTATGTTGAGCTGCTTATATATTGTATTTAACAATCTGACCAAAAAAAATTGCAGTTCATGTCACAGCCTTCAAACCAAAAATAAATAAATTGGAGACCAAAATTAAATATAAGTACAACTTACTATAGCTAAATATTATATATTCTTTCCTCATGATCATTTTGTTGTTCGGTTGTAACTCCCTTTATTAGATTTCAGTGTTCTAGAATTTCAAATTTTTATCCATCCTAATATTTCCAAGGCTCAACAAATTATTGATTTATCCCCCAAAAAAATGTCACCCGAAAGCATGACTTCTCTGGTGGAGCACAAGTTAATCGTGGCTGCCTGTGGTCATATTCGTGGCTGCTTGTGGTCATATTCGTGGCCGCTTTTGCTTTACTGCGAAAGAAATTTATTATTTATTTATGTACACCTCAATTTTATGTGTTTTACAAGAACCATAAATATTTGGGGATGAGAAGATGAGATGACGTTGTCATCCCTTTCGAAATGGGGAGAATACATACGTAGTTGTTGGAAAAACAAAATAATAATAATAAACAGAAAAAGACAACAAAACCAAACTATACATAGATGCTTTGTTGATAAGAGGATATGTGTGTTTTTGTGACTACCTACATGATGGTGTTAATTTCTGGCGTAGCTAGGAGTTTGGTGGCCTAAGGATTGAAAACGGCTGGCCGGTAGTTCCAGAGTTCGAAGAACGTCGCCATTGGGAATCCATGCAGTGTTCAAATTTATAAGGTACAATGAACAGACTTAGCAAAAGTCTACTAAAAAAACAGGTATGTACTAATGTACCTATGTTGTATCAAGTCTTTTTTTTTGACTTGTGCTCTGACACACTAAACCAGGTATATTAATCATAATTGAGAATCAAGTTAGCACATAAACGACACGCATGGTTTGTACAGCTAGGTGCCATGAATTGAATTGCTAAACTGTACGGATATCANGAATCGTGATCTAACTGAAGCATCAAATACTTGGTTTTACATTCAAGTCAATAACAGTACTGTAGGCTTGTTTTAAATTCACTGAACTTCAATTAAGAATTTCCACGTATATATATAATATTAACTCTTAGTTAATTTAGTGTATGTACTTTGGTTGGTTGTCATTCAATAATCAGAGTTATACTAATCTAAATTATTCGTGCAATCATATTCCTTAGTAGTTATACCCACATGTGAGTTGAATTGCTTTGCAAAATAGAAGAAACGCTAATTAACAATTATGTATGGTACTATTGACAATATAGTCAAATAATAGCGTATTCGCATGATTAAGAAAAAAAATTATACCAGTTAATAACTGTGATCATATATACAAATAATATTTGTATAAGTAAATTGCACTTTTTGTGTTGGTATATATCATTTTCCATGATTCTGTGATTGGAGTGCATTTTGGTGCATTATATTATTCAATTTTTTATCTATATTTTCATAAAATTCAACATCAACCATTCATTATGTACATGCTATATTTGTGGTAAGGTAATGGTACACATTTACTGCTTTGACCCGGTACCCCCATCGTACCATTAAATCTTGGATATATATAATTGCGGCCATCATATTCCACGAATCTGAACAGTTATGTCGACAGGCAAATGCGTTCCGTTTTGAATCGTCGCTTCACCTTATACATCCCATTCACGTGCCGTTGATCAGAAGCCAGCGCCGTTATATGATCGAAAATAGAAAGTTTATTTTTCAAATTCTCATATTCGAGAAGACGATCGTTATCTATATATAGTCCAACAAAACAAATAATTACAAAATATCATATTCACCTCGTTTTTTTCCCCCAAGATACTGACAAATAAAACAATTCTCAATCAAGAGTACTATAACCAGTCAATTATTGATATATATCGATAATGTATATGTATGTATACAATAACTATCATAATCATAATTAAGTTGCAAAAGTTGTAGAAGTAATATCATATGCACTTAATCCCCATTAATGTGTGGATCTTCGTGCACCGAGAGGATGTTTAACACCCAAGAATACAGTATTCTGGCCAAATTAACTCCTCCATTTGCAGACAATGGATGGTTGTTCTTTGTTTTTTTTTTTTCTTTTGATAAAACCAGTACTGGGCGGTTGTTCTTGAACTGTCACCATAGCAAGGTTCACTGCAACACTCACTCTCCATTGGGTGTGACTAAGTATTTGGACATACAATGATTTAGGTCTCCAAGTAAGTAACAATATTTTAAGGTTTTAAGTACCAATGAGAAGACTTACAAATAGTTGGGGTTGAACTGTCATCCACGTGGCAGATGCCAAGGTGCTCCGCAACATTAACTTCCATTGGGTCCTAGTACTTAGACACACCCTAATATAAAATTTGCTTATTAAACGAATGAACAACAATGGACCAATCTAGTCAAACAATAAACTAAGATGCATATCAATGTACTCGTAACCAAATGTGCTATAAATTAATGCATTTAGTATTCCATTTCCTTTGATTTTTGATCGGGCTCCATTTCCTTTGATCAAACTATATTCTTAGTGGAATTGAATATTGCACGGAAACCGACAAATCAGAAAAGGCGGTTAAGGAGATTCTTTTTGGACCGACCTCCAAATCATCTAAATCTCGGACATAAGCTAAGCTGGAGAAATAAGTATCTAAATAATGTAACATGAGCTTATAAAAATATCCTGGCTGCCCGTAATTGCAATCAATATCTACTAGGACAGTTCAGGATTAGCTAACACAGTATAGATTCTGAGCCGACCTTTCTCGGGATCGGAAGAATGACAGCCAACATACAGAACTTAAACTGAGATCATATATATATGTACTGAATCTACTGATTTGTTCTGGGATCTTTAATACCACTTGCCAGTGAACTGTTCAAGAAATTAATATTGCACGATTAACCGATTTAATGCATAAATCCAAAAAAAAAAAACATTGATTGGTGATGGAGCACGTTATTCAAACTGCTAACTTAATCCCATTTTTTTCTTGACTAATTCAAATACAAATAAATATCCCGATATAGTATACGCAAAGTGAACAAGAAGTGTTTTGTAATTTGTACACCCAAAAAAAGACAGTAAGTCTTTTGTTCTGGGAACTTAAATGAGCTGTTATTTCCTAAAGTGGAAGTGTTTACTACTAAACAAATATTAATGATATATTAATCAACTTCAGTGTATCCTTATCCAAAATTTGTGCATAGAGAAATCCTACAAACAAATATGACAATTATTTATTAATTATCTGATTTTTCTTTTAAAAATATCTCACCATTTATGAGACAACAAAGGGGGCTGCTTATCCGACCAATCAACTTAGTACAACGTTAGTTTGGAATAGATCAAAGACACATTGGCCAGACATTGAAAATTGATATCAGCTTCAAAAAGCAACGCAAAAGCAAGATTGTTTGTATTAACATGGATCCATTAGTCCTCAACATCCTTTGCATGCCTGCCACGGAGGATGACGGCCCTTTTGCATGCTCGCCACGCAGGAAAATCCTGTCTCCAGTTTGTCTTTTAGGCATAAATTAAGCGTATGGTGCACCTCAAGAATGAATTTAATGCAAGGACGACCACCAAGGAAGGAGGCACCATATCTGCAATATATTGAGTGTTTAGCAATTGGATATCCTTGTAAGGCATGCAAATCTCGCATATGTTGGCTTTGTGTTACTCACGGACCAAGGTAGACCCGAGTTGGTGATACGCTGAGATATGAAGGCAAATCTCACAGGATTTTGTAGCTTTCTCATAAGAAATCATATCCCCCCACCTCCTTAGCCCAAGATTTGCTACTGCTCACTAGAGAGGAAACCACATTATCCATGCATAAACGACTTCTTGATTTTCACAAACAGGTAGCCGTGTGAAAATGTTAGTGGAAATATTGGGCCAAATTTGACTGATAAAAAAACCAATCATATACAATTTCCTTAATTGGTATTGTTCCCGCTCGCAAGCAATTTGGATGACCATTTCGTTTCAATCCAAATTAATTTATTGGAGATAAAAGTTTGAAGGTCGAAAAACGAATGGAGGAGATAATTAAGTAAGTTAATTATAGATATATATACATGCAGACGTACGTGTTGGCAACCACATCTTGTGAAAATTGGGTGAGATATTTGTAAGAGATATATACAAACCCACCACTACCAGAAAAATGAAGAAATAAAGGAAATTATATGATGTCGATAACAAATAGTATTACTAACACGCATTTTTCTTGTTTTCCAGCCGGTCAGGGTGAGTCTTCCGATGGGCTAGAGCACATATATACTAACCTAATTTAAACTTTAAATTAAGAAAAAATTCTAAATTTTGATTAAAACTCGAACTTAACAATTGTGTAAGTAAACATAACGATTGTATAATCAAGACCTTAATAGATAAAATACTCAACAACTTGAATCAACTACTAATTAATTACTCCTCCAACTAATACTAGGCGACCGATGTATTGATTAGTGGACAGTTAATCCAACTCGACATATATGTACACGTGGTGTAATGGGTATATGCATATCACCAGAATATTAGTAATAAACCAACAAAAAAAATTAGTAGAAGAAGAAAGCGGAAACCACCTCAGCAGCAGATGCATGAACCAAGAACCCAAGCCTCCCCTTATAAATACCTCATATCCACCAATCCCCAATCTCCAAGCTCCACTTCTCTCACTCACAAAAAAGAGCGCGCAACTTTTAGAGTTCATAGATTTTGTAAGAAGAGAGACACAGTGCAGAGCTAGCAAAAATGCCTTGCGAATCATCACCAGTACCAGTCACTCTTCTCTCCAAATGCACCGTCTTCCCCGACCAGAAATCCACCATGGATGACCTCAAGCTCTCCGTCTCTGACCTCCCCATGCTCTCCTGCCACTACATCCAAAAGGGTGGCCTCTTCACCCGCCCTCCTGTCCCCGTCGACTCCCTCGTTTCCCTCCTCAAATCCTCCCTTTCCCAGACTCTCACCCACTTCCCTCCCCTCGCCGGCCGCTTCAGGACCGACCCCGACGGTTACATCTACTTAACCTGCAACGACGCCGGCGTCGACTTCATCCATGCCAATGCCTCCTCCATCTCCATCCGCGACATCCTCTCCCCCCTCCATGTCCCCGAATGCGTCAAGGGTTTCTTCGCTTTTGACCGGACTGTCAGCTACAATGGGCACCACCGCCCCATCCTGGCGGTTCAGGTGACCGAGCTGGCTGATGGTGTCTTCATCGGCTGCGCCATGAACCACGCCGTCACCGACGGGACTTCTTTCTGGAACTTCTTTAACACCTTCGCTGAATTGTCGAGGGGAGTCAAGAAAGTGACGAGGCAGCCCGATTTCTCTAGAGACTCGGTGTTGATATCCCAGGCGGTGCTTAGGGTGCCCGAAGGCGGCCCTACGGTGACGTTTAACGAGCACGAGCCGTTGAGCGAGAGAATCTTTAGTTTTAGCCGTGAAGCCATTTTGAGGCTTAAATCAAGAGCAAATAACAAGAAATGGAGTAACTCGGATTTGTCCACTACGGAATTAATGAGGAAGCAGAGCAACGACACGCCGTCGTATCAGAACGGAATCAAGGTGAGTTCCATCCTCGAAGGCTGGTTCAAGAACGTTAATAACAACAACCCCGCTGCCGTTGCCGCCGCTCCAGTACAGCAGCAGGAGACGGCGGAGATATCATCGTTCCAGTCTCTGTGCGCGCTGCTGTGGCGGGCGGTGACGAGGGCGAGGAAGCTGAATCCGGCCAAGATGACGACGTTCAGGATGGCGGTGAACTGCCGGGTGCGGCTCAACCCGAAGTTGGATCCGCTCTACTTCGGGAACGCGATACAGAGCATCCCGACCTACGCGCCGGCGGGGGACGTGCTGTCCAAGGATCTGCGGTGGTGCGCGGAGCAGCTGAACAAGAGCGTATTGGCCCACGACGACCGGACGGTGCGCCGTTTCGTGGAGGAATGGGAGTCGAACCCCCGGTGCTTCCCGCTGGGGAACCTGGACGGCGCGTCACTCACAATGGGGAGCTCCCCGAGATTCCCAATGTACGATAATGATTTCGGTTGGGGCCGGCCCCTGGCGGTCAGGAGCGGGAGGGCGAACAAGTTCGACGGGAAGATCTCCGCCTTCCCTGGCCGTGAAGGCGGCGGGAGCGTGGATCTGGAGGTGGTCTTGGCCCCTGAAACATTGGCCGCGATTGAGGCCGATAACGAGTTCATGCAATATGTGTGTAACTAAAAAGGGGGTGTTCTTTTTGATTGGGTTGCGTTTTATTTTATATGATGTAATGTAATATTGTTTTTCTTTCTTTTTACTTTTTTTCCTTTGGGGGGCTGGTTGTGGGGACAAGACGAGAGCTCAAAACAGAGTGTGGGTGACAATTTTTGGTGGGCGGTTGGGGGATAAGAGGAAGAGATGTTTCTTCCTTTGATGTTGTGTCTAATTTGTGACATATAGTTTTTTTAGTTTAATGTAATTTGGTGTTTAGATTTTGATGCAAAATCTTGAAGATTGACTGATTGGATGTGGGTTGTCATTTTGTTATAAACTTTTCTGCTCCAAATTTAGTAGTACCATTTGGATTTGAGAAGCAAGAAAATACGAGTCCCGGTTACTAGGAATAGGATAAAGACAAGAAAAAGGAGTTCCCATTTGGATTCTGTTGTGGTCGATTACTGCTAAAGGGCAAGTTAACTGAAGAGCTTCTGCTGGTGTAATTGTACTGCCGAAATATTTTGTGGGGTGTTGGCAAAAAGGCACTTTCTGATTGTGTGATGGGCTAAAGCTTGATGACATCGAACTGGTCTGGTCTACCTTGTTTGGGCTAATATAGGAGGTGAAGGAAGTAGTTGCATCTGTTCGTTTCAGTTTGGACATTATATCAGATTGACTGATGTAAAGCAACTTCAACATTTCAGATGGAGAAGAGACCTTCAAAAAGGATTTTTTGAAAAAAATAATGTGAGAAACATTGGTTTTTCTCGTCACGGATAACTGTTTGTTTAATTGATTACTCTAATCATGTTAAAAGACGCTAATAATAGAACCTGGAGTCAGAGTAACTTTTTAAAAGTTTCTTTGACCTATGCCTTGTTTAAGACGGGAACGAGGAACATATTTTGAGGAGAACAGAGAGGATAAAAGTAAAAGAGATTACCCTTTCTACTATTAAAAAGTTAATCGAAACTGTGCTCCTCCACCACCCTTGCTACACTTTCATTCCCTGGCCAAATAAACGGTTTTACTACAATATTGAGTGAAAAAGAAATCGTTATCATTACAAACCTGATTTTCTTTACCATAAAAAAAAAAAGGCACTTGGATCTTATTACAAAATGTGTAATGTACTTGATGTATTTTTTACTTTCTACCCTTTTCTTTGTCAAAACGAATAGTGTAGTCGATTTCTGTGCAAAACTGAACACGCGTGACACTTTGGAGTCACATTGAGAAGAACATTGGGCCAAAATATTGAGCAGTATAAAGGTGTGAGAAAAATTGGGCAGTTACTATAAAAGAGACGGCCGATATGGGAGACCTCAAGTTCCAGGTGTGAGGAGTAGTTCAGTTGAAGAAATACGAAGCTAGAAAATATACAGATCTTAACACTGAGGATTGGATCCTGGCACCCTGCCTTTTACTACAAGATCCCCATTCCCCAATCACTTTAAAATCCCAGGTAAAAGGTTTTCCTTACATCTGAAAGAACAACGCATTGTTTCATTTCAGTTTTGTCGTAGAAAATTGTTTGTTAAATATGGCTGAACATTTCATCTTTATGCTCCCTCTCCGGCTTTAGTAGTTTGGTTGCTTGATAGCTTAGCTAAGTGAAGATTGAAGCTTCTTGTTGTTTTGCAGTCTCCGTTTCCTGTGACTGAAATTTGCAATCTGGTTTTTTCAGCTTTGTGTGGTGGGTTGGCTTCTTTCATGATTTAACTTTAATGGGTATTCTTTTTTGATGTTCAGGTTGCTGGGTGTGCTGTGATTTTGCCACTCTTCGATTACCTGTAGAGTTTGGAAAGTTCTTAGGTTCTTACAGTATCGGCGTTAGTGGAGAGGTTTGGAGAAGAAGGGAACTTTTATATGATTGCTTTTCGATTTAGAAATTGAAGGCTCAACTTCTGAGTTCTTGCAATAACGATCAGGGTTGGATTTGTCATCAAGTAGGAATGGTTTGAGGTTTTCAATGGCTTTATTTGAATAGGCAATTGTTTGGGGAGTTCTTTTTGTAGCAATATCTGGTGAATGGTAGCAAGTTTATGGTATGATTTTGTCTTTGGATACATTGATGTAAATTGAATACTGGCAATATGGACAATTAGGAACAATCCTTGATGTCTAGTGATGTGATTATCAATGAAAATGAGGAGAAGCTGGATTTTGAAGAACTCAATTGCTTTAGTGGGTCTTGTGGTGTCTCTTTGTTGCCTTTTCGTCATCTTGATCTCGGTGCTCAGGCTTCCAGAGGTATCGCGGAGAAAAGGACTAATGGGACCTTACCGTTCATTTAAAAGCAGAAAGGTTTCCAAGGATGAAGCCATTGGGAAACTTGGTGAGATGATGATTGAAATGTTACCAGAAGACCTTGCTTTTACGGTTTTTGTCCCTTCCGAGAAAGCTTTTGAACAAGTCCTAAGGCTACGGGCTAATGATAGTTTGGTAGCAGAGAAGAAGAATGATACATATGCAGTAGTTTCCAGGATATTGGGTTTCTCAGCTGTTCCCAGAGTGCTTTCTTCAACTACAGTACCTTCTGACAAAGAGGTTTCTTATGATTCATTATCTGGGTTTCCATTGTTCATTTCAAAAGATGCAGATGGGAGGCTGGTAGTTAATAGAATTAGATCCCAAAGAATGGATCTCATGAGAGGGGAGATAGTTGTACATATTATGAATGGAGTAATTATGGATGCGGATTTTGAGCAGTCAGTTTACAATGAAGAAGATTGACTGGAACTAACATGGAGACGCATCTGCTTGTAAGTCCCTTGGCTATGCTTTCTCATAACATGTAAAAACGTGATGCACTTTCTCATCTCAAGCTCAGATGTAATGGGCTGGTGTAGTGTGGAAACATTTTGAGGTTTCAACCATATCTCGTTTATGATAATCATGAGCAGATTCTTTGATGATCTGATTATGCAAATTGTTCAACCGTTACTGTTTAGTATTCTTTGCCGTGGTCCAGTCACCAAGATAACTAAACTAAGATAATCCTACGTACTTTTAGGAAGACGCAAATTGCAAAACATGAGTCAAACTAGCTTCGCAAATTGGAAAGTACTAGACTTATCTAGGCTTCACTAATCAGTACATTCTTTAGTTGCAGGTATCTGCTACATCTTCACCCGAATTACCTTGATGTGGCACAGTGCCAACTGAAGATATCCACTAAACTTCACATGTCTACTCTACGGGAGGGGTAAAGCAATCACTCGCGTGATTGGGAAATATTTAGAAACCCATACAGTTATTCTAGGAACCAAAATAAAATTTATAGAGTGCGATATGGTGCAGGTTTGCAGAGGCTTTCAGGTTCTGTTAGGCGGACTGGAAAGCTACCGGTTAATCTCCAGAATAAATCTAAACAAGAATTTAAGCCATCGTCATCCTTCCTTGGGTTAGGTACATGAAATGTTTTTGACCGGCATATAGCTCATTTAAGGTTGGGTACAATGGAATATCAGTTTTGAATTTCAATGATGCAACGCCAACGCCTTCTAACATGCGAAGGCATGCCCCACATGGTCAGGCAGTTTTGAAGCCAATTAATGGGCATAGATTCATCATCTAGTGAATTGCAAATATTATCAACAACATGATACTAAGACAATGTCAATGGACTGAATTACAAGAAGCACAAACTGCGACAGGTTTGCCATAAATCGCATCCATCTCTCAATCTTCGTTTCTGGGCAACACACGTAACACGGAGGACTATGGGAGCAGGAGCCGCAGTGAACACTTGAATGATAGGGAAACCTTGATAAAAATCTGGGCTGATTAATTCCCATCTAACTTCCAGCAGCAGCTGGTACAGCAACTGGCTTGGAGTCTTCCGCTTTTTCATGCTCTTTGTTGAGCATCTGCAAACATAATACAGGTTAAATTTTCAATGTTATCAATGGAAGATAACGAGCAATGTCTAAATGAAGATGCAAGGCATAACAATTGAAACTAAGTAGAGAAAAGCAAAGAAATACGAGTTGGCACATACAATATTAAAGTAGGAGCAGAATATGGACCAAGCTAAGGTCGACTTGTCCAGGTCACATTTGTCATACTATGTGATGGCTAGGAAACAGTGAACCTGAATGGTTATGACAATTAAACTTACAGGTAAACAGAAAAGCATTTCCGATGCTCATAATCCAATGCTTTACAAGAACAGAGGATTTCCCTACTATAACGTACTGGAGTTTATGCATCAAAGATTTCGACATGTTTCGGCTCAGGAGCAAAGCAGATGATCAAACAAGACAAAAGAAATTGTTTGGCAAGGACAAAACTGTCCAAGATGTAGAGAATAAATTCAAGAAACACCCTTTTAGAATCCAGGTCCAAACAATATTACATTGGTATAAGCTATATAATTGAGTGCAAGAACATTAGCCACCTCATTAACTAAAGAATAGTCCAGTGTCATCACTTGCACTATCAATATCATGTCACAAAACCGTAAGTTGGGTTGAACATTATAAAATAGATAGGCAACCAAACAACAGGTTCTAACACTAGCAAAACCCAGCAACTTAATATGAGCAACTTATCCAGGATGCTAGAAAAGAAAAAGTGACATCACCTTGTTGTTGATCAAGTTGTGGAGTGCAATTACACTTCGGATGAGGGAAGAAAGATAAATGACCAACATCATATCATTTGTTTTCACTACACAAGAAGAACAACCATCAATTATAAAACAGAAAGCAAAATGAATTAAAGAGGAGCCAATAATTATTGTCCTCTTACCTGCAAAAGCCTTGACCAAGTCAGCCACATTGAGGTTTGGAAGTAGGTTGAACACATCCTACAAAATGCAAATGACATTTACAAAATTTACTCATAGATATGGAAGATAAGCATAAAATATAGTTTTGGGGAAAAAAAAAGAGAGACAATGCCAAATCATAAACAAGAGGGTAGAACGTCTTAAGAACACATGTTAAACTACTCTCCCAGGTGAACAGTTCATTTTGCACTTTCCAACAAGGTCAATGTAGTGTCACCACATATTTCGCAAAAACTATGTAACTAAACAAAATTCTATTGCCTGATGCAGAAAGTTCAACCAAAAACAGCATGTCTAGATTGAAGTGATATCTCCATGCTAATCCCATGCCTAAAGGAGAAAATTAAACGTGGGAAAATCTGGAAAGGTGAGTGAACCTGTAAATGGTACAAAATCTCATGGTTTAGCGGGAGCTTTCCATCAATCACAAGGTCAAGATATCCGCGTATTTCTCGAAGTCGAGCATCCAAACCTTTCAGAGCAGTAAGTTTCCCACTAACCTACAAACAAAAAAAAATTAAGCTCTTTTAATGATGCAATGACGGGGATATGTTTTACAGACATATGCAGAGAGAATTCATGGTATGAAGCATCACAGGAAAAATTCTAGAAAATGCAAATGAGAAAACAAAGAACAATTCACAGAATGGCTAAAGCCAAGACCTCTGTTGCAAGGGTGCTGACAGTTGTGTCCTTCACATCCCGAAGTAAGTGTTCAACGCCTGTCCACATTTGCAGAGAGGAATAACAGCAGTCAACTACGAAATTCAATTTCAGAAAGAAAATGAACAAGGTGGGATCCCAATGGCATACCAATTTCCTCAACTTCATGGGCAGCAATTTCTGACTGTACATGCACAAACACCTTTTGGCTTTTCTGGGTAGCATTCTGCAACCAATGTGCAAACATCATTTAAGTTCCTAGCAATATGGAGGCACCACCAAAGGAAAAGGCTAGCAATGCAAAATCAGCTTGTTACCTCTTTGACTTCTTCAACAGCATAATATGCTTTTGTGGGAATTCCCAGCTCTACTGGTTGGACATCAATTATGACCAAGACAGGATTCGGGACATAGCTGCAACAATAATAATAGAGGGAGATAAAAGAGCAATGCAAAATGTCAGAAGCTGATGGTAGTAGACATAGCCGTCAAATACAAAATTTTGATTTTAAGAAAAGAACGTGGAACTAGAAGCCACAGCGTTGCCAAACTAATCAATAGCAAGTTTCAGCATATACAACTTGGACGTAGAAGATTCTACATTACGGTACAGGATCTTACTCATTAAATAAAGCATGAATATCAAGGTCATTTTCCCTCAGCTTCGGGCCAGTGCTGTACCATCCCACAACATGCTCCTTGGCTGAAAAAGGGAATTGTTAAGAACACCAAAGACACAGCGGA
Source organism: Turnera subulata (assembly GCA_028386065.3). NCBI lineage: Eukaryota > Viridiplantae > Streptophyta > Magnoliopsida > Malpighiales > Passifloraceae > Turnera > Turnera subulata. The sequence goes on from JAKUCV010007195.1 coordinate 26,821, forward strand.
AAGGAATCTAGAGTACACAACGGTGGTCCAAGAAGTACCATTAATTCTCTTGAACATGGAGAACATGGATTCATGGTAATTGTGGTCAAGGAACCAGATGCTGGGGTCCTTGTCATCTTCTTCAAATGGCACTGAAAGATAAAGCCAAATATCAATGATTGTCTGGAAGAAGCATTTGATCTGGAACCCTAAAGAGCAGGGAGCTCATAATCCCGCTCCCAACAACATTTAGTGGAAAATGTAATTTCTAGCAACGAAACCGTGTTCAAAATTTGCTTGGGGAGTGGGATTAACACCGACCAAAAGATCAATATACACACAAGCCCATTTAACCATCGCACATATAAAAACCCTTGTCTAACACTATATAGCATATGAAATAAGCATCGTCGAGATCATGGTAATATCGTGATCAAGCCCTCACTTACTCATTTGAATGGCAGGTTAAATGCGCTTACTCTTTGGAACTAACGCTTTTAGTCTTTTAATTATAAACAAACAAACAATTACCTCGTCAGAAGAAAATTCAACTACGTTAGTAAATCATAGTTCATTGAACAATCACTAATACACAATTGAAGAGTTCATTCAAAAATTGAAGAGAAGAAACCCAGTTGAACTCTAGTTCATTCCAACAATAACCAATAAGGGAATCACCAAAATAAGCTTAAAACCCAAAATTATATATTAAAAAAAAAACAATAACTCAAAAAAAAAGGCCAAAACAGATCTAAGGGAGAACAGGGACAAACCAGCGTAGCTGTTGGTGACATCAACGGTGCCCTTAAAAGAGGAGCCAAGCAACACACCCACAACGCGTTTGCGGGTGTCCTTGGCCACTCTATTGTAGTTATCGACGATGCTTAGCAGAACCAAGGGGTGCACTATCACCTTCTCGATCGGCCTCGCCGAGATTTGTTGTGTTTTTATCACATCCATGCTTTGTTCGTATAATTGATTGATTCTCTATCTAGCTTCTTCCCACTTGTCCAATCTCGTTGGATTTCTCCTGAATTCAACTACTTCTTCTAGTTTGGCTTAATAGTTCTGGTTCTTGTTATTGTTCTAATTTTTTAGTTGTATAAGTTTGGTCTCCGCTTGCTTGTTGGGTAGGAAAAGTTTTTTTTTTTTTTTTTCATTATGAATCGTCGAGTTTGATCCCATGGGGTTCAGATTCGGTTATTGGGCCAGACTTTTTATTTGGTTATCCAGTCTTGGCAAATTTATGAGACCAGGTTGAGCCCATTTAGAATGAGCCTAACTGCTTTAAATAAAGGCCTCGCAGAAAATTCCTTTTCTGATTCATATGAAGGCCCAATAGGCATAAGGCACTATAATAAGGCCTTCTAATTTATGGGCATCGAAATTAAGCTTCATAAGGTAACATGAAAAAGTATCCAATTAGGAAAATTAATGTAATGTTATACGTTAGTGAAGAAGGAAAAATATGAAACAATAAGATTTCGGCAAAAAAAAATAGAAAACATTAAGATCTAGACGAAGAGAAGTAAAGCATAAAAGGTGAATAGACGTGGATGGGGAGGAAGTAACTAGCAAATTCATTTCGAACAATTCTTGAACTGAATGTTTCCATGTGGGGTAAATCGTATATATGGGGTCCGTACTATTTCAAAAGTACCGTTTAGGGGTCTGTACTTTTTTTTGTCTCTTTTACGGGTCTATACTCCTATTTACCGTCCCTTTTAGGGGTCTCGGGCAGCTCCCGGATGACGTGGACTGCCCGGCCCGTACGTGAGGCATACGCGCCATCTTTTTTGACACGTGGAAGCGCGTGTAATTGTCCACCATGTCATGGGCCCCACTATCTCTTTTTTTATTTAAAAAAATATTTCTAATTGTTTTAATACAAATTTAATTTCTTAAATTGTTAAACATAAATGAAAAAAAAAAAGAAAAAAAAATCAAACCCCGAGTCTTCTCTCTCTCGTCTTCCTCTCCCCTTCATTTTCTCTTCCTCAACCAAACCTAGCCACCAACACCTACACCGCATGCACTACCGCCATTTGTCTCACACCCCCTACCTCTCTCCCCACTCTTATCCATTTCCTTGGTCGAGCGAGGCACAGCGCGCTTAGTTCTCAAGGCGGCGATGTCGAGACGCGACTATGGTGGGCTTGACGGCAAGAAAACCTATGGCGGATGACAAAATCGAGGGCATCGAAGGTCGTCTTGGGAAAAGAGTTGTCTTGATTGAAGCTCGACGACGAGGAGGTGGCTTCTCTGCGGTCCCTATCGATTTGAGGATGTGTTGACGTGGTGGAGCGATTACCGAGGATGACATTGCTTGGGCTTGTTCTTCGGCGAGGCAATCTCGAGTCCCGAACGAGGATTCGACGGTGAGGGCTTGTTTATCTCTGGATTTCATTTGGTTTAATTGCGGGTTGAGTTGATCTCTTTCTAGCAGGGTTTATTATTGACGTTTTAGGTTCATTTGGGTTCTGTTTTGAGGAATCGGGAGTGCTATTGGTTGTTATTGTTGGTTGTGTTACTGGTTTGAGTAGATCTAGAGAAGTCAGGGTCGGGTTCTTGTTTGGTTTTGGTCTATGGACAACTTGAGCACATTGTTGGTTTGTTGTATCTTCTGACGAGGGGACGATTTGCAGAATTCGAAGAGGGGACGGGGAAGGGAATAACAGCTGGGCTGGGAGCGGCGCCGGACAACGTCGTCGGTGATTTCTTGCCAGTGGTTAGCCTTTAGGTTGCGGCGGCAGAGAGCGTACCACTTGTCACGGTAGGCGTCGATGAGGGCGACGGTCTCGCCATGGGAACAGCATGGCGGTGGGAGGCGTCGGGGGTTAGTGGATGGCTGAGGCAGAGCCGGGAGAGCCTGGATGGGGTGAAGACTGCGAAAGATGGCGGCGAGGATGATGGTGAAGCCGCAGGCAGTTTGGCAGAGAAGGGCGACGACTTTTTGGTCTTCGAGTTGAATTCGCTGCACTGTTTTTTTTTTTTCCAAAGAGCTCATCGTAGTGTTTATATTTTTTGTGTTGAATTTAAGAAATCCAAATTTTTGAGATTATTTAGAAAAAAAACCGTTGTTTTTGTATTGAATTTAAGAAATACAATTTTTTAAGAATATTTGGAAAAACCGTTGACCTAACACTATAGGTTGAGAGCAACAAAAATTAGTTCACATATTTTTTTAAAAAAAATTTAGAAAATAAAAAATATTTTTGAAAATTTTAAGAAAAAAAAACCTTTGAGCTTGCTTGCCCAATGGTTGACTCAAGCATACATTTTAAAAATTAAAGAAATTATTTTTTTAAAAAAATAATAGTTATGAATATATATATATATATATATAATGCTTTAAGAAATAATAAATCTTTCTAAAAATATTTAGAAATTTAGTTTTTGGGAAAAATTTCGAAGTGGGGCCCACTATGTACACTGGGCATCACTCCCAGCCACATGTAATGCACCCCAGGCCGGGCAGTCCATGTCATCAGCGGGGCTGCCCGAGACCCCCAAAAGAGACTAAAAATAGGAGTACAGACCCCTAAAAGAGAGAAAAAAAGTACAAACTCCTAAAAGGTACTTTTGAAATAGTACGGACCCTATATATGCGATGTAACAGCCCGGGTAAAAATTTTGGATTTTTACCGGACTGTAAAAGCCTATTTACCGTGATTTACTATTGAATTAATCTTGGGTAATTAATTCAAGGTAAATCGGGAGTCGTTTTTCGAAACCGAGGGTTTTCCCGCGCTCGTGATTTTCCCGTGAATTTTTCGGAACTAAGTTGGTATTTTTCGGGTTTCGGAATTTCTCAGAAAATCACACCGGAAAATAACTAAGGAGGTATCTGTTATTTTCTGGTCCGGATCGGATTCGCCCGTAATACGGACGAACCGCATTATTGATATTCACATGCTGCATAGTTAATCTTCAGCTTATTTAAAGAAGGTAACCGGAGGAAGAGCAGATGAAGAGAAGGAAAAAGAAAGGAGAGAAAAAGAAAAAAAGAGAGAAAAGGAAAAGAGAGAAAAAAAGAGGAAAAAGAAAAAGAAAGAAAAAAAAAATAAGAAAAGAAGAAAAAAGAAAACAGAAAAAAAGTACAAAGAGAGAGGAAGGAAAAAAAGAAATAAAAAGAAGAAGAAATAAAAGAAATTCAGAAAAAAGAAAAAGAACTGAAAATTAAAAAAAAAAAAAAAAAAAAAAAAAAAAAAAAAAAAAAAAAAAAAAAAAAAAAAAAAAAAAAAAAAAAAAAAAAAAAAAAAAGGAGGAAGGAAATTCGAAAAATAGAAGAAAAAGAAAAGAAAATACTGAAAAAGAAGAAAAAAGGGGAAAATGCCGGTGAACAGTTCGTCACCCGCGCCTCTGAGCACTGTGCACACCGGAGCGAACGGCGCCATCCCTCGACACACCGCTGCCACCGGCGTGCTCGCAGGGCCGACGCGACCTCAGCCCCGTTGTTTCCGTCGAGTTCCGCCGCTTCCACCGCCGTCACGCGCGCCTGACCCGAGCTGCGACCCGCGGATTCAACTCCCTAGCAGCTGCCGCCTTGCACCGACGTCGCCGCGCCGAGCTTGCACCGCCCAGGGAGTCGCCTGCATCCGCCGCTTCCGTGGTTGTGCTCGCGTCCTTCCTCGCGCTCCTGCCGCGCCGCCGTCGTCAACAACCCGTGAGGTATGCAGACCCGCGCCGCGTCCGACCCGTATTAGCCGGTCGGGTCGCTCTGTGTAGTTGGGTTGTGGGTTACCGTGGGCTTGGGTTGGGTGTTGGGCCGGGTTTGGGCTTGCACTGTGCATTGCCTGGGCTTGGTCCTGTTCAG
>JAKUCV010007195.1:32654-57251 GCA_028386065.3 Turnera subulata
CGGCACGTGTTTACTGTGTATGGTAAATACGGGTCGGGGCGTTTCATGCGATCTACCCTTTCCATGTGCTAGTGTCCCTTATTTATTCTTCATTTCCTTCCTCTTATTTGTTTAATCCCTTCTCTAGTTCTCTCTTTTTTTTCCATTAATTATACACATCTTGGTTCGCGGGAAATTGTGAAAGCAATAAAAGTCAAGCATCATCTAGTGCGACAGTGAAGGATGCATTGCAGTTTAAGACTTATTTTATCTGAATTTGGTAAGAGCTAGAATCTTTTTCAGAGACACCATTTTTGACCTTTGCCATTCCCTTTACCGGTCTTCAGCTCAAGAAAGTGAAGTGAAACAATGGGTTGATGAGTGCTAGCAGTGCAAATGATGAATAAGATATCATGACAATTGACAGCGATAACCTTACAAACATTTCAACATTATTAGCATGATAATCAGTAAAGGAGAACATTCACGATAGTTTTTGTATAGTTAATCATATCCAATATATGTGTGTCATATCAAGCAAAGCAAAGCATTAGGAACCATGAATTAGGAGCACGGATGTGGAATAGAACGCTTGTTACTGCGAAGGAAGTCAAAAAATACAGAGACACAGTACTGTATAAAACAATGACTCGTCATAATCAATGTATATAATACTAGTTTATGCCCGGACACTGTCTCATCTTCCTAATCCTTTGACTATAAGGACTGCGAATAAGAGGAGTAGTGCATGAATTTCAAAGTTGGAAGCAGACCCTAGGCATGCATAAAAACATTTATACCAGCCATTTTTATGCGCTTCAAGGAGGCATTTCTCGTGAGTGGAAGCAAAAGTTCCAATTTCCAAGCTCTATATATAAAGTATATCTAGAATCCAACAGAGAAAACACAAAGAGATAAAACAATGCATTTGTGAGCGTGTAGAGGAGAATGTTCAACCATCTCTAATATTTTAAAGGAACAACTATTACAATGTTTATGAACTTGTCACCCCTCATAATTCTTAATTTATCATTCCTGCTAAACCTAGCTAAAACTAATAATAATCGCAGAAACCAGTACGACAAATATTCCTAATTAAAGCATGCACTTATATGTAGATTCGAAAGCCTGCTTGATTATTAACTAAACAAAGCTTAATCGCAGATCCAATGGTGGGTGATCCATTTCCGTGCTAAAGGTGTAGGTAAACGCGGCGGCTTCCTTGCATTCATTTCCTTGGAATCTAAGCTTTTGTGGTTCTCCATCATTATCCAAGGAGTTTAACGGGAAAAGCTGAAGAGTCTCGATCACTCGTTCAGGCTCAGTCACCTGATGATTTATGTCAGCAAAATCTGAACAAGAAAGACCAACAAAGCAAGAGTTACTACAAAGAATAACAAGATGGAACTAACCCAACTTTTATCATCAGTTTCACAGTTATTTCATGCACCTTAGCTCTTCTCAAATTAGGAGAAGAATATATAGTAGAAAGTTAAAGTACAGAGATCAAGAAAGGAAAAAGATGATAACTACTATCAGGCAAAAAATGATGTACTTACATCTAGCAGAAGAAAAGCTGTCTTCTCGACGGATGACATTAATATCATTATCATCAACAGAAACTCTACGTCGCTTCTGTCTTTCTCTAGCTTTGTGGTTCTGGAACCAGTAAAAGACGTTCTTGCTCTCGATCTTCCCATAAAAACTAAGCTGAGTGGAGATCTTTTGGATCTGATCAGTACTTGGGGTACGGAGCCCAGACCTGAACAAGTCAGTCAAAACTTTAACCTGTTCAGTGGTGGGATTCCAACGCCCACACTTAGTTCCTGTGCCGCAGCTACTATTATTATTTCCACCACCACCTCCTCCTCCACAGCCACCACCACCGCCAAGACGAGTGTTTCTTGCTTTTGCAATGCAAAAGCCTGACATTCTATCTTCCATATAATATGTTTTGTGTCTCTTTGTGACTCACTGCAAGTTCTCCTAATTAGAACTTTCTTTCTGAGGTTCTCTGAACTCAAAAGATAAGACCCCGTGTGCATATATAATAGAGCCCCACACACACACACTTACACGCATATAGCTCTCTATTGGGATTTTCTTTATTTAAAAAAATTGTCTTTTACCTTTTCTTTTTGTTCTTGTCTAAAGTTAATTTCTTTAATTTGTTTTCTTTGTACTTATCTCTTGTTTTATTGAATTGGTGATCAAAGGGTTGCAGAATCAGCCCAATTGTTAATTCGAGTCTTGCTTTGATTTTAGGGATTGTGTGAGATTGAATACTTGTTCAGGATTTTGATCGTGCCCGGGTTTTTGTGCACCAAAGAGTGAAAGAGAGAGACATGCGCAAAAGCTGCCACTGTTCAAAGTATTGGTCGGCGAGCAGACAAGAAGTAAGTTTAGCTACTTACTAATTGATTATTCCCATTTCTCTTACATGTATCTTTGTTACATAATTTTTTAATTCCTTATGAGTTGATCTCCATAGATACAGATAGGGTTTTCTTTGCGTTTCTCAGTAAAGTACGCACTTGCTTCAATTATATTTGGCTTAGTATAAAGTCATGTGCACTTGCCTCTATTATATTTGGCCTAAGTATATAGTCACTATTCTTCTTTCCACGATAAAAAGAGAAAAGAAACGGCTTGAAGGGTTAGTTCTGTTGTTTTAGTCCAATCCCGTTACTGTAATTTGTTTAAGTTTCTTTTCGTTTGTTAGACTGCAATTTTTTACTTGAATGGATGGATTCTATATTATTCTGGGGTTGTGTTTTAGGCTTTTAGCTATTTTAGTTAGTTATACTTTAATCTTATATCTAGCATAGCCAACTGTCTAAAATAGGGGGAGATTAATCTAATGTGTCCAACACAGCCAGGACAAGGAGAGTAGTCCAAGCTTTGATTTTGAACTAGGTTAAACAACGGAAAGTATGGTTTAAATTTCTTCAATTGTCTCTGGAAAAGAAGATTGATACAAGTGAAAGTCAAAGTTCACATTGTCTGATTTTAGTTGGATCATTATGATGATCGCATGAACTGACATAGGTACCGAGTTAGGTTGACTGCAAATACAGCTCACTAGCTCAGTTAAACAAAAAAAAAAAATGTTGTGCTAGACCTGCTTTTTAAGGTGTGGGAACACAAACTAGAAGACAACAAAGCCACCAATTCCAGATTTGAGGAGTCAAATTCATGAGGGCCTAACCAAAGGGAAGCAACAACTTTGTATTTTCTTATGTCATGTGGCACCTGTCTGATCCAAGTGCATTCCTTTTTCCTAGTCATCTGGTTTCTCTTCTACTTCTACTCCTTTTGGTTCAAAATTAGGGCACGCAGGATAACTGATTTAAAAAATCAACCTAGCACCACCTTGTTAGTCTGGCAAGCTTGCTTTTATGAACACAGAGTGTGAAACAAATTGGTACCAAAACTAAAAAGGGATAACTTGAATTTGCAATATATTATGCATCCCTTAAATTATGGTGAGAAACCCCATCATGACTGCAACAATATTAGAGATACTAGCAACTTTTTACCAAATTTCATCAGTTTGTCATATACCATAATTACTATTTGTATCGCATAATCTTTTGAAATTTGCTAAACTTCTCTTATTTTGTTTATCTGTAAACAAAGCCATATCAACTACATAGACCTTCAGAAAAGCTAGATAATTAGAGTTTTTATTCTGCTTTAAAATTGTGAGTTGAAGCTTATTAGTACGTGGAATTTTGAAAAATTATGCTCATAATATGTCATCAGAAAACCATGCCTTTTAAATTTCTCTTTTTTTGCCAGTCTTTCTGAATTTTAGGCTGGTCGAAAAGAGGTCCAACAGAGGTCTAAATTTTAGGCTCACTTCCGATTTTGTCTTGCATTACTTCCTTCAATTCCCGAGGTTGTTCCACACAATCATAATTTGTCTCTTAGCACTTTGGCATTACGGGCTGCGGTGTATCTAACTCCTAGGTGTTTTTTTTTTTTTTCTCGATGCCCTAAATAATCTCTCATTTCCTTGAATTATTATATCAATAGAACCAAAATAGATAAAGGATGCACATCCAAACCATGCCAGAAATCTCACTAATCCCTTTGTTACTTTGGCACAGGAATGACTGCATACGCACCACCTCAATTTCTTATTTATAGTTTTTTCCTTTTTCTTACAATTACTAATCAAAAACCCAAAAAAAGTATAGAGAGGGCAACATTTTTTTTTTTCTCCAGCTTCTTTTGCCCCTCCTAAGCAAGTAGCTAATAATACTGTCACCAACAAAAGAAAGATGCAAACACATACAGAGAAGAAGTCACAAGAAAGATTTAGGACAAATTTGATGGGAAAAAGTGCCAAGTGTTTTGATATGCTTGTCATATTGCACGTATTCACGTTGTTAGAGATTAGGGAGAGACACAACACTTATAGCGAGAGAGAGGATGATGGAAACTTTCTGCTCCGACAAGGAGGAGCAGAAAAAAAAAATAGTAAATCTTTACGGGGTAGAAACGAGGAAGTGGTACCGGAACTAGAGTACTACTACTAGCTAGAGGCTATAAGAAATATGAGAGGTGCACGCGTGAAACCCAGGCCATAACACCAGATTTCCCGTCCTTTTTCGCTTGTCTAATTCACCCAACATTAATCTTTTCTTATTGTCATTAGTGGATGATTACCAAAACCCAGCCCGGACAAAAAGGGAAAAACAACGAATCATCCAAAGACATCAACATAATTAAGGTTCTGAGACATTCTGGGTGCCCAATCATAGGGGTCCTGCCAAGCAATCACGGTGCAATAACTGCAAATTGTGGGGCCTTTCACCTTTCAGCTTGTAATGGGAAAGAAAAGTGCACCGGTTCAGTTCATGATTTGGGAAAGCAATCATCCAAGAATGTTTGTTAGGCCTTAGCCATTCTCTCCTGTAACGGTACCTTTTCCTTCTCGGTTCAAAGTTTTGGGTTTTGTAGATTTCTGTATGATTTACAATTTTAAGTTGTGCTAATACCAGTAATAGGCTTGGATTTTTTGCAATCAGATGACACAAATGCTATGTTTGGCACACAAGGAATGGGAATGAGAATAGGAATGAAAATTCTATTCTATTTTGTTTCACAATAAACAGCCTCGCCTTAGAATTTATATCTTAGATTATTGTCACTATAGTGCTTATGTCTCAGATTATTGCCAACCTAATAACAAAATTATTCAAAATTCCGTTTCTATTCTAATTCCATGTGATGCCAAATAATAAAATGATTAAGATTCCGTTTCTATTCTGATTCCAAGTGATACCAAACATAGCCTAAAAGTCAGTCATGGTGCCCTTTGATCACCACTCGGGGATGAAGTAGCTTTTCTTTTTGTTACAAAGGGGAGGCTTTAATTCAACATATGTGGTGCCCTTTGACATGTCTTTTTTGGTAAGAAGTGGTGGGCAGCAAGCCCGATCAAACTGTAAGCAAAGGGAAAAGACTAGAAATATGAGTGGAATGGATTCTCACAAGCATTGTTATCAAACCCGGACCGGCCCGGACGGTTGAACCGTGGTAACTGCGACCCAGAGATAAATCCACCCCTCGGGTTGTATATTCCAAAAAATCCGGCCGGGTCATGATGGGTTCTCCGGTTTTTCCAATTTTTAATGATCCGTTTCCGGTTTTCTCTGGGTCAAAAGGCAAAATTTTCAAAATTTTTTCTTGGTCAGACCATAATCAGACCTTTACTGAAAAATTATATATTGTTATTAGTAACTCTAATACCGGTCAGACTCGGTTCGACCGTGATTGAACCTCATAACCCGCGACCCGAACATTAAAACAGGTCAATGGCCGGGCCGGGTTTTATAACCTTGCTCACAAGTATGCGATCTAAACCCATTAATTTACTAAAATGGATATAATAGTGGTTAAAAGTTCCTCTTTCCTTTTAGACTTTCGGATAGCCCATGTAACTTATTACGATTTTTCTTTTGGTACATGTAACTTAATACAATTTAAGCACCACAAAATTGTTCATACAAATACAATGAAACTCAATGACCCATAAAAGATATATGAACCGTAAATGTAAACATTTTAACTTTTGAATTTCTAACAGAGGATAATATATTCGTAATTTAGCAAGTAATAGAAGCCTATTCAAAAATATTTGTTAAAAACCCTACTTCCCAATTTGTAGCTTTATCATTTATTTAATTCAAAGAGAAAATAAGATTTTAAAACTCAATAAACATTATTTAGTACTTACAAGTGCCAACAGTGCCTAATTACTTTGAATGTCATGGAACGAAATATATCGCTAGGTAGAGTAGAATACCTTTTTTCATCACACAAGCCCATACACTGACACCATATCATAATACCCGCAGGATGAACATTTAGTACATTGCTATCAAAATTGTAAGATCAAGGATAGAAAACAAAATAGATATGTTTCGACAGAAAAAAGGGATTGAAAACAAAAATTTGACGGAAGCAAAACCAAAACATTGTTCAGCCTATTGCTTTGACAAAGCAAGACGGTAAGTTTACATGAATATAGAACAATAGAACCAAGAACTATTGTACAGTAGAGACCCCTCAGGTCCGAGTATTGGTATAAAAGCTGAAAAGAAACCTGTAACACCATTCTCAAATCATTAGTCCATAAAAACCATGATTTCAACGGAATCGGACAAAGAGTGAATAATCTTTCCATTACAAATCAATCTCAGACAAATAAACAGGCAGCCTAGGCAATCAAAATTTGCACAACCTTCTTAGAGGACAATGCTAATTTTTCAAACACAAGGTCAGAATTGGAGGTCAAAATCTATGAGAACTACAACAGTCCTAATCTGCAAACAAATTAAGGGATCTGGGCAGCCGTGTTCAACTTTTCTGCTAGGCTGAGTTGTGTCCTGGTGATGCTTGACAAATATAGCAACAACAAATGGTCCTGCATTAACATGGAAAGCAGGGGAAAACAAGTCAGATAAAATATCTTCAACAAACAAGATAAAAAATGTATTAAAATGAAACAAAGTAAAGCCCGAACAGCAACAATCAAATCATTATGCCAACAATTTTCACACCACAAAAAAACAGCTTTTGATCAGATTCAAACACACATAATAAATGAGTCGAGCAGTAGTCGTAATTGCCAGAGCCCAACAAGTTCTTGCATCAATGTCTATATTGATCTAAGAATAGGTATAAGACCATACCTGCAGGCTGTCATTTACAAGCTTATCGAAGGCTGTTGGTGACAGTTTCGGCAGAGAAGCAACAGTGTCCGCAATAAACCGCCCAATGGTGTTATCTGGTGCAGTGCGCCCTTCCTAAAGATCAAATACAATTGTTATCTCAAACAAAAAGAGGACGAAAGCAGCAGCAGCAGAGTGAGAAAGAGAGACAGATAGACAGAGAGGAGTAGCATGATCTTACCACAACATCATCAACATATTTGTAGACATCATCAATTAGAGCAAGAAGCCGCTGCATAGAAGCTTCCATTCCTTCAAGATCACTTGGGATTTTGTCAACCATTGTCGTCTTCAAGATGTCAACTGTAATTACGAGATATTTATTCCAAGAAAATGACATTCGACTCGCATATAAACTGAATCTCACTCATGTCATGCTAAAAGCTTCAACAATTTTTTTTTTATGCGAAAGAATAGCTTAGCCTTTCACCAATCTTCAACTCAATATGACTACCAAAAGTTAAACAATGGACCTCAAAAGCGGCACAGATAGCATGCACAACACAAAGAAACAACACATTCTTTCATGTATGAGATGCTAAATCACAATTTAACCAAGAAATAACTACATGCTTTCATGTATGAGATGCTAAATCACAATTTAACCAAGAAATAACTTGCAACAAAAGGTTGACTATTTATCAATGAAAGCAACAAGCCCAGGAGTCTGTCATATGAAAGTAGGATCACATTTCCACAAAAAGGAGGGACATAGCAATATAACAGGATACTCTGTGTTAAAAAACTAAGGACTCTCAACTAGAGTGGAACTTAAAAAGTTTCAAAGGCCAAACTATGTGTGCAGGTCATCCAAAACACCCAAAACAGAAAATAAACACTTAGCCTGGGCAATATCTACCACAATCTCTGCCATTTTCTAAACCAGTGTGGCCCAAATAGAAAGCATAAAAGAGACAACAATGGAGAATAAAATGAAGCAAGAACGGCAATTCAGGGAAAAAATAATTTGTGCCATATACTTACATCCAACTCGCTCAGCTTCAACCATGCGAAGATCAAGAGGAATTTCTTGAAACTGTGCAGCTAATGTACGGTCTCCAAGAGACAAATTAACAGAAACATAAGCCTTAATGGTACCATCTCCATTCCTGAATCCCGTATCCACTGTAAGATGAATTGGGTTGGGAACTTCACTCGAATAGAACTCATGGATCAATGCACTACCACCAGTAACTCCCAATCCAGTTGAGTACCTACAGAATCCAAAATTACAAAACCCCATGAGCCTACAGTTATCTCATCACTAAACGGGTAGCCAAAGGCTTCTAAAAAGGAAAAAAAAAAAAGAGTAAATTAGCTAAAGGAGAACTTTACCATCCGACAATAACTTCCTTTGGATTCACTTTTTGGTGAGACAACAACATGTTATGGTGGTAATCGATGTCCAGAGCAACCTAACAGTTAATAAGACGACAAATCAACTTTTGATAACAAATTCCACGAAAACCCAACAAAAAAACAGCAAAATGACTATAAAATAAGCACAAAAAAGAACGGCAGTCAAAATATTCACTGACCTGATCGGAAGATTCATTGTGGGGGACGGCGTAGGAGTTGCGGATGTCGACGGTGCCATCGGGGAGGACGGAGCCGAGGAGAGTGCCGATGACGCGCTCGGCTTGGTCGGGGCGGCGCACGTAGCAGTCGCAAATGTTGAAGATGACGAGAGGGTGAACTTTCGCCGACAGGCTCGTCGACGATTGCAGGACGGTGTGCTCGCTCGCCGCCATTCTTTCGATCTCGGCCGAGACAAAAAGACAGCGAGAGAGGGAGAGAGAGGAGCGTGAAAAGAGAAACTAAGCAAAGTTGATTTTAGTATTTAGGGTTTTGGGGGAGGAGAGAGAGAGGACCAGGATTTGCTTTTGTTCTTATTGCGGTTACTTTCTGGGCTACACAAGAGTCCGTCAACGGATCCGCCAATACTGTGGGCTCGAAAAAATTTTCATGGGCCTGGGCGTTTATCAAGTTTACGATTGGTTAGCCCAACCATTCAAACGCCATCTTTCGGTCCATCATCAGGGTAACCAACCCATCAGCGGGAAAGGATATTTTTTTCTGTTTATTTTCATAGATTTTTTTTTTTCTATGATTAGTTGATAGATACATACTAGAAAAATGGTACGAACACAGGCACAAATATATAAAGCAAACAAATACGGTTATTAGAATCGGAGTGAGACTGAAAATTAAAGCTAATGAAGGTTTAATTAGAAACAGAGGCGTCGTTTCATTGTGGTTGCAATTTATATTGAATTAAATAAATGTTACATTTTGGAGAAAAGGAGTATTCTTTATTCATATAAACAGATCTAAAGATCTGAAATTAAATAGTTGAAGATCTAATATAATAAAAGCATCAAAAAAATTCAAGATAAGAATTCTTCTTAACCTACTACATAAAAATACATAACGTGATTTATCTCCTTTAATAGAGGATTTGCAAAGGTACACTACTCGTGACACTACTCTCGCGAACATCAGATCCAGATAACAATAAAACCAAGAAATGTAAAAGATCAAAACGTGCCGGAATGTGATACCATTATCACTTTGAGAAAAAAAGCTATATTAGATAAGTTATACCAAAATGGTATACTTGGTATATTATAATTATTCGAGAGTTTCCTTTTCCAACTTTAAGGAATAAATTTTCTCATCTTTCTTACTTTAAAAAACTCCAATTAGATATAATTATTAAATAGACATGCTTCTTGGTAAGTTTACATTGTTACAAACGTCTTGTTGAATAATCCCTCTAGGTGAGTATATTTCAACTATAACAGTGAGAAACAAGTGGATTTTTATGCTGTTACCGCTTAGTAAATTTTCCCTTACCTGTCAGCTATGTTTATAGCTTATATCGAGCTAGACGGAGTACATTTATTAATTTAAAGAAGGAATTTTTTTGCTGAAAAATAAAATGGACAAAATTGCACAGGCAATCCTTAAAAAAGAACAATGACTCCAAAAGTTCTTCAGGACTCGACTATGAAATACAATCCGGTGTTTGCCCAGCTTAAAGAAGACAAACAAAAAAATTTGAGATGTGGCTTTTGTGTTTATAATCATAGTGGTGAGTACCATCCCATGGGACTGACTCTAGTGTTGTGTACCATGCTATTCCTACTGACTCTTCCATCCCATGGGAGATCCGATCACTCTGGCAGATCACCCTCATTTTTCGCTTGCTCTTGTGAAAAGAAAGGCGAATCAAGTTGCTGACTGGGTGGCAAAGGCATCTCAGCATCGCCAATGCCCCCCACACTGGATTACTGCTCCACCATCTACTCTTGTAACTGCCCGTACTCTTTCGAATGATTAATAAATTACAAGTTCGATCAAAAAAAATCATAGTGGTGAGTGAGGAAAGCGTGGAAATAGTGACTTCCCCTTGGATCTATTACTCAAACCCACATGCTCAAGGAGAAGTATTTCAATATTATTTTTTTGTTTGCGCATATAGTATTTCAACATATCAAGACTACAGATAATGTTGGCATTTAATAATCAATCAAATCCGAACCAGAATGTGAATATTCTACACGTAGACTATTACTGTCAAGGTTATTAATATTGGGTCCGCCATCAAACTATTGAGGGCAACAATTCATGAAGGATCTCACTGCTTTATTAATTTATATCAAAATAATAATAATAATAATAATAATAATAATAATAATAATAATAATAATAAAAAAAAGATAATGATATTGTAAGTAATGTCTAAATGGATTTGGCTTTAATGGGATTCAAATTTAACTTTAAACAAATTGAGTTCATATGCTTCTAATTCTATTGTAATTAGGTGTGCAAATCTCCAATTGAATTCATTAGTTAAATAATCTATCATATTTAGTTTAGCACATTAAAAATTTATTCAAATGTTGTATTAATCAAACAATTATATATCACTATGTCCAATTAATTAATTTAAATACCGAAGCATATATAGGGTCACAATTCCAGAATTAGTCCAAATTTTCAATTGACTACATGATTATTTGGAGCCATAAATTTGAAAAATTTTATATGGCTGAGTAATTCGTGACATTTAAATCCATCAAAATATTGCGTTGGATATGGCATTTTGATGCTAGGAAGACGATATTCATCGGGAACTCTAATCTTATAAAAATTAAGAGAGAGAAAAAAAAGGCCCAAGAAATTGTACTTTACATTTAATATTTTAGGGCAGAAGATGTTGACATTGATTATCCTATCAACTATATAAGATGACATTGATTATCCTATCAACTATATAATTTTAACCAATTTTATCTACATGCTACATAATAAATTTTAAATAATTATTTTTTTCCCAATTCCGTATCCAGAAGACTGGAGCTTTGCCCCAACTAATCCAGGGATCTGAACCGGATTACACTCTTATTATAATGAGTGTGCTCTTAATAAAGATTTTTTTATATATACATTCAGGAAGAATCGAACCCGAAATCTGGCTTAAACGAAAATAAATCTATATGGCCCATTTGCAAAAAAAAACTTTTAAATCAATGAAACAAATAATGCAAAGCCAGGGCTTTCCCCAAGTTATAAAGAAATGGTAATGTAGATGAGGAATCGATAAGACGATTTGAACAATTAAAACAATTTCTTGGTTAACACATAAAAAAATAAAAACCATTAAAACATGATGGGGTGGAGGAGGGATCATTAAGCATTACGATATTTTCTTGATAGATATCTTGATTAATTGATGGCATTGCTTGAGACTTTCTTCCATCATTCTTCTTATGTTTTCTACCGCATGA
Source organism: Turnera subulata (assembly GCA_028386065.3). NCBI lineage: Eukaryota > Viridiplantae > Streptophyta > Magnoliopsida > Malpighiales > Passifloraceae > Turnera > Turnera subulata. The sequence continues at coordinate 44,671 of JAKUCV010007195.1, forward strand.
AGTATTAACACAATACCATGTGTATTTTCTGCTCCAAATCTTCAGTTTTTTTCTTCCCCTTTCATGTATCTTTAAGTGTGCCTCCAAAGCTCCTCCATAGATCTTCAAGTGTCTCCGAAGCTTCTTCTCGGCTTGAGAGTTTTGTTCAACTTTTATCGATCTTTAAGAGTGTCTTCTTCAGAATCTTTTCTTGAAGATTCTTCATGAAGCTTTAAGAGTGTCTCTTCGGAGTCTTCTTCAGGTTGTTCACAATGTCCGCGACCCCTGACGCCACATGTTGCAAGGGTTGCAAAGGTGGTGGCTTATAAGGGTGAGATCACAATCAGACCTGTGGAAATGACACAACAAGGAAGACGAGTTAGGGAAAGTTAATGCTCAATAAGGTTCCAACGAGCACAAGAGAAGTTCCCAATAAGAAATAGTTCAATTCTTTAAAAATTCTCAAATCCTGGCCCCAAGGAGCATCAGGAGTGTTTCTATGATCAGAGACTATTACAATAAAAAATTGTCCAAATAAAGTAAAGGCTGGCATATTGCTTATAATAATAAGTAAGCTATTTGACGAACTAATGTGCAGACAAATTCCTTACCGTTTTGGGTTGTGTAATTCCTAGCAACTGCACGAACGATTTTGTGGTGATTTGTCTCATCAACCAAGGATCCTAAAAAAATCAGGCAATTCCAAGTCAAAATGGCTGAATATGCAGTGAGAGGAGAAAGAAGAAAAAAAAAAAAAAGCACAACATTTAGCTAATTGTAATAATTCACTATGAGGGACGGTCAAAATACTTACGGGTGGCAACAACGCCGTCGGAAAAGACGGAACAAAGGAGAGTGCCAATGACTTCCTCGGGCTAGTGGGGGCGGCAAGGGAAGCAGGGACAGGCGTTGAAGGTGACCACATGGTTAACTTGCTCTGATGAAATAGATGACGGTGGCAGCACTGCCACTGTGTGCTCGTTCCCTTCCATAGATCTCGGTTGACACTAAAGACGGCAAGAGAGACAGTGAGAGAGAGGAGATATGGAAAGAGAGAACTGGCTCTTATTGTCTTATTGAGATGAAGAACTACTAGGGTATAAATCAGCCTTAAGGGTGCGTTTGGAACGCGGGACAGGGACGGGCGCGTTGGGACTTCGTCCCAAAGGGTGGATGTTTGGAACGGTGGACAGACTGTTTACTGGGGACGCGAGTCCAAAAAACTCGGGACGAAATCGATTTTTTTCGTCCCAAAGAAAAGGTGGGGACGAAGTCCCGTCCCAAGGACTACACTGTTTCGGTGACCCTTTTACCCCCGCCCATTTTCCGAAATGGCCAAAAGCCCAGAAGTATAAAAACGGAAAACCCTCACCGAAATCACTCACACCAGGTACGTCTCTCTCTCTCCCTCATTCTGTTCTCTCTTTCTCCTCTCTTGTTCTCCTCTCTCTGTCTACTCTCTCTTGCTCTGGCCTCTCCCGATATGATCTCACTCTCTCTTCTTCCTCTCGTTCTCTTTTCCAATTATCCTATGCTTGTTCCTGCGTATAACTTCTTCATCTATCTTGTGCCGTCCCTTCTACTGTTGTGTAGATTTGTGGGTGTGTCTGGTTGTTGTTCTGCTATAATTGGGTTTAGTAGTACGAATTGATTATTTATTTTGCTTCCATATGGGTTTTATTGTAGTGGATTGTGGTTTGCGTGCTTCGATTTACCCCAAGATGCCCCGATCCCCAAATCAACATGAACCCTAATTTAGAAATTGACTGTCAAGCATGAAATTAATTGAAGTGTTGGGTCTGATATGTGTTTCTTTGCATTCATGTGAGTTAATTTGTGGCTTGTGTGCTTCGATTTACCCCAACATGCCGCGATCCCCAAATTGATATAAACCCTAATTCTGAAATTGACTGTGAAGCATGAAATTGATTGTGGTGTTGGGTCTGATATGTGTTTCTTTGCATTCATATGAGTTAATTCATGGCTTGCATGCTTCGATTTACCCCAACATGCCCTTGCCCCCAATTCGGCATGAACCTTAATAATTTCTAATTTTTAAATTTGTTGCGGATTTGGGGCTGATATGTGTTCATTTGCTGTGATATGCATGAATTCTCTGTGTATTTAGGTACGATAGGAGTTTGTCATTGGTGTGTATTTCTAGTGAATTTCCAGTGTAGTTGAGCGTGATATGTTTATGTGTGGTAGATTGTTGGGAGTGCGTTTGTAATGTACTTATGTGCAACCTCACTCTAAACAGGCAACGTATATAGGCTGGAAACCGGAGGTTGCGGGCTACTGGTCCAAAATGAGCCTAAGCTCATGTACCACTGGGGAGACAATGCCACATACGTGCCTATATTAGGGAGTGGTTGCCGCATCAGTCGTTCATTGAGCCTAAAATTCTGCTCTTTGTGTAAACAGAACTGCTTTGAAAAAGGAAGTGAGTGCGAGGCATTGTGAAGAAAAGCTGAAATCAAGTTATATTGGGAAGTTAACAGAGGTATGTCTATCTATGACTTCTGTGAAATGATGTAGGTACATGTGTGTTTAGTTGACATATGGTTCTTATTTATGTTTTTTGCTATTTCTGTCCATGCTGTTCTGTATGGTGCATGCTGTAATGTGTGTTTTTTCCTCCTTCTCTGCTTGTTATAGACTGAATATGGATCGTCGCGAATGTTCGATTATTGCTGCTGTGTTAGTGATTTGGTGGACCAACCTGCAATTGTTGTTGAGTTCTGCTGCATTTCTAGTTGCATACATGCATAATGTGGGTTCAAGAAATGAGAATAGGAGAGCATTGAGGGATAGGACTTCTACAAGTTATGCAAGTAGGCGGGAAGTCATAGACTCATTGTGTAAGGCGTCTGATACCGACACCATAGACAACCTTAGGATGGACATGAATGCATTTGCTAAGTTGTGTGAGCTACTTAGAGTTAAGGGTGGTCTTAAATCGAATGGTGCAGTAGAGGTAGAGGAGCAGGTTGTCATTTTCACACATATCCTCGCACACCACGAGAAAAATAGGGTAATGCAGACTAGGTTCAGCAGATCAGGAGAGACAATAAGTAGGCATTTCCATGTAGTTTCGAAGGTTGTCATTATGGTGCAGAATGAGTTGTTAGTGAAACCAGAACCTGTTCCTGAGGATTGCAGTGATCATAGGTGGAAATGGTTCAAAGGTGCTTAGGTGCATTAGATGGTTGCTACATAGATGTAACTGTCCCTGATGCATAGAAGTCTAGGTATCGAAGTAGGAAGGGTCATATAGCAACTAATGTACTAGGGGTATGTAACCGAGACATGAATTTCATTTATGTCTTTCCTGGATGGGAGGGATCTGCAACTGATGCAAGGATCTTGCGAGACGTGGTTGGGAGAAGGAATGGACTACAAGTCCCTCAGGGTAGGTTTTTAGTCATAGCGTAGAACATAAAATTGGCACATGTTAAAGTGATAGTTTAATTAATAGAGCATGTGATGATGTTTTAGGTAACTATTATTTGGTTGATGCTGGATATACCCATGGTCCTGGGTTTTTGGCCCCTTATAGGGGTGTGCGGTACCACTTGAGGGAGTGGGTGACAAGTGGTATCAGAAAGCCAAGGAACCGTAAAGAGTTCTTCAATATGAAGCATGCTATGGCAAGAAATGTCATCGAACGTGCTTTTGGGTTGTTAAAGAAAAGATGGGCAATTCTTAGAAGCCCATCTTTTTACCCAATTGTAACTCAAGGTAGGATCATCATGGCATGTTGCTTGCTGCATAACTTCATTAGGGCCACCATGGCAGTTGATCCGGAAGAAAACACTCCAACTGATGACCTCGCCGCGGATGAAGATGATACAGAAGAGCCCCCTCAGTATGTTGAGGCCGTTTCCACAAATCCAGGGTGGAATGCAGAGCGTGATGACTTAGCGCAGCAGATGTATGATGATTGGAGAGCAAGTCATGCATGTAATTAGACATGCTTTGTTGCATTTAAACAATTTTCCACATTAACTGTATTGAATATTTCTGCGGAGTTAATAATTGTGCCCTAAAACAATAATTCAATTTTCCGCCTCATAGAACTGTATTAGATTGTTTGTATAATTGACTGTAATTGGTAGTTGGATTGATTGACTGTGTAATTTATTGTGTGCTTGATTGTTGGATTAATTAATTGTGTAATTAGATGAGTGATTGTTTAATTGTGTCTGTCATGTGTTGGATGTGTATGTATGGTTTATATTTGTGCATAGAGTACCGATGGGAGACAGGAGGGTGTGGTCCGATGCTGAGGTCGATGCGTTTGTCGACATCCTGGACGAGCTGGTTGTTGAGGGGCAGATGGTGGATGCTGGGTCCTTCCGACCTGGATCCATCACCCAGATTGTGACGAGGATGAATGCCAAGTTCCCCACTGCCAGTTTTAATGCCAACCATGTCCGCAACAAGATGAAGAGGTTGAAGGCTAAGTTTTTTGCTGCTGCGGACATGGCCAACACAAGCGGGTTCGGCTGGAATTTTGAGAAGTTCTGTGTCGAAGTGGATGCCCAGGATATCCTGGATGCATATCTGAAGGTAAGTTTGGTTTCTCTGGTTCCCTAAGCTTGCTTTTTGTTGTTCTGTTTTATTTCAATATGCATCTGTCTCGCTGTATTGAATGGAATTTGTTTTTTGCTACAGAAATATCCTAGCCGAGAGTATGTTTGTGGGAGAGCCTTCCCCCAATTCCCAAAGCTGCAAAGAATATTTGGTCGTGATAGGGCCATGGGAGAATATGCAGAAACTCCGGCTGATGCCTTGCAGAATATGCAGCAGGAGATGCAGCCGGAGGAGGTGGCAGACACCACTGGAGATTCTGCACAGGCACCCACTGCCAGCATGGGCACCACTGGAGCTGCACTCGGTGGTGGCGCCGCATCCTCTTCCGCGTCACCACCAGATGCGTCCATGGCATCCGGCTCACAGGAGAGCAAGAAGAGGAAGGCCCAGGCCAATGATGCTCTGTGGGCTCTGACTGATGCCATCTGCAGTGGGTTTGAGAAGGCGGGCATGCATCTAGGTGACATTGCAGCAGCCATTCGAGGGAAAGATTCGCCCCATGCTTTGGGAGAGGAGCTGAGGAAGATGGGGATTACTACAGTTGATGTGATTCAAGTTATGAAGGCAATGGGGCGTCAACCCGAGTATGCCAACTATTTCTGGGAGCTGGAGCCCGAGCAACGCATTGAGTTTGTCGCCAGCCTGCTTGGGAAGTGAAGTTTGTAGGGGGTGTAGTAGGTGCTGCCGTTTTTGATGCAGTATTGCCTTTTGGTACATATGACAGTAGCCTACTGACTAGTTAGCAGCTTAGAAACTAACCCACTCCGCAGTTTAGAAGTTTATAAATGCTTTTATAGTCATCTGTGCTATGCAATTTTGGATATTCTCGGCTAGTAAGTCATGGCATGATGCATTTTGTAAGTATTGGGTACATGTACTAGGTTATTTCTCTGGATGCTTCTCCTTGTGTGGTATGATTGCTTTAGGTAATGAATGAATTATTGCTTGAAAGTTCTGACAAGCAGTATTCTATATGTTTGTTGCCATTATTTTTCATGTAATTGGTAGTTTGGTAAGTTGCTATGTTGAACATGCTTGCTTCATTTTTTCTTCTGCCATTTTTTGGTTAAGTAGATTGGCGGTGGATTGTTATTTGCTGTTGTGTTGATGGTGGCTGTGTCTAAGTGAATATGGTTGGATTGAAGTTGTCTTGTGGTTGTTCATGTTATTGGTATTGTAACATGATTTGGGCATGTGTAGGTGTGACCCATGGGCAAATATAAGTATTATGTTGTCTATAACGGGAGACGTAATGGTGTTTACGACAGTTGGGACGAGGTTAAGCTGCAAATTGATTCCTTTCCGCATGCCAAATTCAAAGGTTTCAAAACCTTACAGGAAGCAGAAGTTGCGTATGTGTTAAGCGAGCAACGACGGGTACGTGAAAATGCACATATTTTCGATGACACTCCATCAAATCCGAGCGCAAATGCGAGTGTGCCCTCAAATATACGAATGCCTAGGACCAATTTTCAGGACATGGGAGTTGCTTTGGATGCTCATGTGAAGTATATAGACTTGCTCAAAATGGCATTTGGGTTTGTCTTAGCATTAGTTGTCATGGCCATTGTGAAGAATTTGTAATCACTAACAAAGAGTATTACGAATTCGTTATCTGTACCCTTTTTTTAAGTTACAACTCATCCAATCTGTGTAATGTAACAATATTTCACCAACTTTCGGATGTTTGGGGATTGGAAGAGAACGAATTTAGTAGGTATATAAATTTTACCTTTCACTCTCAATTAATAGTTAATTAGAACAATATAAGTTCATATAGGCAAAAGTATAATGGATTAAATACCATATAATTTCATTACAGAGGATGAGTAATGGAAACATCCGTAACCAAAAAATTGTCTAAGAGTTGTGCGAACAGTAGCGGTTTCCAAGGGTTTTGAGTTAATTTTTTCTTCCAACAAATTTTAATGGAAAATACATTGTCACATACACAAAATGATCTTATCAATAAATAAAATATTGGTTTTTCATCTTACAAACCTTCATTACCTCTTAAAATACTGTTCATTCTATATTTAACCACTTTGCCCAGCACCAAGGACAATTTAGACATTACTGCATTTAGTCCCGAGGTCTGTACAGCTAACCAAACATGATTTAGTACATCAGTCCTAATCTCTGTCCACTAAACCAAACGCTTAATTGGACAGGACAATTGTCCAGTCCAGTCCAGTCCAGTCCAGTCCAGTCTAGTCCCGTCCAACGTGCCAAACGCACCCTAACAGAACTACACATGTTGATGGGTCGAGCCTTGTAGAATTGGACTGGTTGGGCTTTTGGATATCAACGGTTAGAGGATTTTGCTCTTTGTTTTGTTTTGGTGTGCTGTTTAGGCTGCAAAAGACCACCAAAGGATTGCAAGGAATTACAGGATTACTACCATTATTTAAGTAAACACATGCGAAAATCAGACATGTTTTTTTATGAAATTTTGATTGCATTTTTCCATAATGGACTAATTTCAGACATGTTTGATCATGTTGAACGGAGTTTTGACCAAATATATTTGTTTCGAATTCAAATGTGGATAATAACCAATCTTTTTTTTTTTTGAGAAAAGGAGCATTCTTCATTCATATAAACAGATCTAAAGATCTGAAATTACATAGCTGAAGATCTAATATAGCAAAAACATAAGAAAAATCCAACAAAAGAATTCTTCTTAATCTACTACATAAAAATACACAACGTGATTTTTCTCCTTCAATTGAGGATTTACAAAGGCACACCACTCGCGACTCTATTCTCGCGAGCATCAGATCCAGTTCCAGTAGGGTCCGTGCAGCAACCACCATGCCAGCAGGTAAATTTGAGACATACCTGTGGGGGGAAAATATCCCTTTGTTGGTAAATTTATGTAGCAGATATAGAATCATTCTTCAAATTGAATCTTCCTCCATGAACTTTGGTTCCCATAGACTTACTTGAAACGAATTAAAGCGTTTTTTCATCCCTGTGTAAGGCCTCAAAGTTGGAATTCATCCTTGTGTAGGATTTTGGCCTTTTTTCATCCCTCCGTTCGACCGTTTTGGTTCGTCCGACCGAAATTCGGCGAAAATCGCTGACATAGCACATTTTTCGGCGCCATATCAGCTTTGTGGGTCCCAAAGATATCAGTCCAACCAAAAAAATCAAACTCGGTCGACCCGAACCGTTCGCCCACCCAATTGACTCATTGATATATTGTCTTATTATAAAATCAATTGATAATAAAAAAAAAATTCTGTTTTGATATGTTTTAGTTAATTTTAATAAAGTATATCGATTGTCAAAAGAAAAAGAAAATAATTTGAAATATATTTTTTTGGACGTGTGTCCCTTAACTCAATAAAAACCGGGTATTGATTTCCTTTCTCCTTGGAATAACCGGTAACTTTACTTGATATTGACACGTGTCAGACCCATACGTAAGGCTTGGAATTTTTGGTAATTTTTAATTTTATTTTTTAATTTTATTTGAATATAAAAATTTAAATTTATATTATTTTATTAATTTTCTTTCTTTTCCCTAATTCTAGAGCTGGGCTTGTCTATTTTTTTCTCTAAAAAGCTGACTTTTTCTTTTCTTTTCTCTCAAAAATTTTAATAGGAAATATAACATCAGAATCATTAGATTGAAAATCATGAACCCGTTAGATTGAAAACAACGAACCAATAAAAAGTAAACAACTAATAATTATTTTATTATTCCTAAAAAAGAAAAAAGAAAACCAAGCAACCCCTTCTTCACCGCTCCTCCCCTCTCGGTTTCCTCGTGAGAGAATCCAGATCCCTTAAAATTCTCCTTCCATTTTATCTCTTTCTTCTTCAAATACTGCCACACTTGAAACGCATTCGTTTTCAAAATCTAAAAATATCTCCATAACTGCGAATGGATCGAGGAGAGCAGAGAGTCTGGTGCTGGGGCAGGCAGTTCAATAATGACTCGCGCACCTCCAGCACCGGATCGTTGTCTCCGGTGATGTCCCCGCCGCACCTTAGCTCTCGGCTCGACATGTCCACCATCAAGCACACGCAGAAGGCCATCGCTGCAAGGGTCGCTCATGTCATGGCAGGCCACCGGCGATGACGACGGCGGCCTCAGTAGTAGTAATCGGAGCTTCAACAATCACAATAGTTTTAATAGTGCTGCTTTTGTTATTAGACATAATAGATCTCCCTCTCCTGCGATAATTAGAACTTAGCTTTGCCTGATTCCTAATACCTTGATGATTGTCAATTGGGTTTCAATGATGGATTAGGGTTACTGTTAAAAAGGTTTGATAAGGAGGGAGAAGGGGATGGGGATGGTAGCGATGAGCAAGGCGAAGAGGGTTAAGGTTTGACCTACTTTCTATTTTTGATGTTAAAAAAGAATTAATTTGTTATGAATAAAAGAGGAGAAGGAGAAGTTTGAGAGAGGAAAAGATTTTTCCGGTGAGTTCCGGTCACTCTCCGGTCACGGGTTTCATTACCCGGTTTCAGCTTTTTATTCATCCTTATTCATTTCATTTGTTACAAATATATATATAGGGGAGAGGTAGGTATATACAGTATTCACACACGTTTTTATAACGTTTTATAACACTCCCCCTTGAATACTGTTGTACTGTGGGTAGAATATGCTTTTGGAATAACTGCCTCGTTAAAAACCTTACCAAGAAAAACCCAGTGGGATAAAAACTTGGTGAAGGGAAAAAGAGTGCAGTGCGTATTCTACTCCCCCTCATTTTGGCCTCTCTTGATTCCTTGATTTTGTTGTATGCCGATCATCCGTGTGCTTTGTCCGATCATTTTTGTTACATTATAACTTCAATTGGATAGAGTTGACAGCATAATCTTCTTAATTTTGTCGTTGGAGCGTCTATCTTGCCATCTTGCTTTTGTAGCCCCGATGATATTGCAATATCATGTGTAAAGTTGTGGTTGATGTCCGTTTCTCCTTTATGTGGACTGAATAAGGGATCTCCATCTGCAAAATCAGCTTTACTCTCTTTCGGGTTTATTGGATTACACATTTGTTATTCCCCGAAGATAAGAGCAACTACATATAATGCCGATAGGCTTAAATCAAAAACTTCAGGCTTTACATTACAAGCAACACATATTGCACTAAGACGGGGTACTTCAGGACCAGTCTAATAGCACGGTATTTAGAAGCCTCTTTTGGAGTTTCAACCACTAACCATATACATATCAACATAAAATTTACTCATACTCAAAAATAATTTAAACTCGATTTAATCTTTGTAATTTCCCGGGAATTAGTTGCTTCAGGCAACTCGGATCCTTCAGGGATCTTCATGTATATTTCACAACTTATGGATCCATAGTAGGCTGTAAAAATATTCATTAGATGCATTTCTAATACTTTTCATATACTGCCAGACATATCACAATAATTGCATCCACCACAGGGGAGTATATCTCCTCATAATTAATACCTGGTCGTTTGGGTAAAAACTTTGTGCCACAAACCGTGCTTTACATCTCATTATTTATTTATTTCTGCACAAATACCCTTTTATGACCAATAGAATTTTTTTTTTTTTACACCTTCTGGTGTACGGACTACAGGTCCGGAAATTTCTCGCTTCGGGCGAGTCTAATTTCTCGCTTCGGGCGAGTTCAATACAGCCTTAATTGTATTTCTATATTTTGGCCAATTATACTGAGCCCACATTCGTAGGGTTATGATCCTCATTTCATTTAGCGCTATATTAAACAATTGTATTCCGTCGACGGTTATTTCACGTCGGTTCCATCTTATTCCTGACACTGTAATTGAGATCTCATCATGCTCATTTATTTCAGGTTCCTGAGTTTCTTCTGGAAATTTATCAATTGTGTCAGAGAATCAACCTCTTCTGGAGGACTGTTAATTCAAACCTCTACTGGAGGTCTTATTTTCTCACTGGGGCCATCTTATCACTTTTGCTCCTTTTTCTCTATCGAGAATTTCTTTTCTTTTGGAACCGAGTATAATCCATATGGATTCATTTGCATACTTATATTGTTCTTCAGGAACATCAAAACAGGAGCATTTGCAGTTGGTATATAGTCACATATTTCAAATAAATATGTCTGGCAAATGACTTACTAATCTTTTTGCAAATGAATCATTTCTTAGAACTTCAGGTTCATACTAATATTCGAGGATCAAAAATTAAATATCGATAAGTCATTTCAATAATTTCTTGATCCAGCTGCTTATTTTCTCTCCCCCTGATGTTGGGTAAAACATCAACTAATAAGTAAATATTGCTGTAAATGAATCTCCAATCCCCTGTCACAGGTTTCAATTATCTTTATAATATATGGAGATACATACCCAACGTAGATTTCCAATCTTCTTTAAGGGACCAATTTCACAACCCTGTGGTGGAGCAGTATATAACTCAAGGTCCGAAGATGGGAGATACTATGTATGTGACTATTAATCAATTAAATGGGGGGGTTCTTATAACATCATGTTGGCTTGATGCACAGTGTTGCTGCATATAAAATATCAATTTCTCAAGCAATAATATTTCATCAACAGTCGTGCAATCAATTGTCAATGTTCCCCCAGATTTGTTTGGGTTTATTTCCAATGATATACAGTCTCTCGTTGATGAAATATCCCAGCATGATCTAGACATATAGTCTAGTAACATAAGTAGGGACATGTGCCCGCAAGTGGCATAATAAGTGCGCACTTATGTCAACTTTCGTCACACAATAAAACCATCTAGTCGATGCATCGTAAAAATTACCTAGATGGTTAACACCGCGGATTGATCAGTCCGCGTTCATGTCCCTGAATTATTCTTATACTTGCTGGTGATGCTAGGCCATTCACATCTTAGGAAGGCCGTAAGATAACTTTCGCAGCAAACAAACTCATAGAAATTTATTGATTGTAAAACTTCTGATTTTTCAATGAATGATCCAATAAATTTCGTGCATCATTATTGACCCAGGATGGCCCATCCGGTCATGCCAAATAATAAATCCATGAACCAACTTCAAGTTGGTGCCAGCTTCAGGCTGCGCAAGCTATGTATTTAAACACTTAAAAATTGCTAGCTCCAGGCTAGTGCATTCCAGCTTCTGGCTGGATATGTTAAGTTTCAATTACTCAACTGCTAGCTTCAGGCTAGCTATATATGTGCCAATTTTAAACTTATTTCTGCCACTTATGTCGGAAAAGATTGGAATCATTGAACAATAATTAATATAGTGGCAGACATTTCCAAAAACAAATCCTCGAGGACTGTAAAGCCTTGGAATTTTCTGAATAATAATATAATCCACCGAAAAATCTTCTGGATCTTTTCGGGGACACCTGGCTATCTCTGCTCAGGCTATAAAATGGGGAAGGATCATATGGGGAGATATAGGAAAACTCATAGAAAAATTCATCAAAGCAAAGAAACAGAAAAATTCAACCAAGACAAAAATGCCTTCCCCAGCTACTGTTTTCTTTGTTGAGGGTGCCTCACTAGGCAGAAGAAATAGATTGGCCTATAGCATGGTCAATGAACAACAAGAGGAACTGCCTAATGATCTAGCTAGAATTCCTCGTTTAGTGTTTGTAGATGAGCTATACTCGTCTAGGTTCTTTGTGACTCCAATGGAAGAAACTTTCTTCCTGGAGGACCAAGGCAATCTCAGGACAAATTTTTATGGCTCAGCTAACTTTATAATGTTTTTCATATCTGCTAGGATGCAGGAATTTCAGCTAGAGCCTTCATGTCAAATTTTAAATGAAAGCCGTTATTATCAGGTTTCCATGATGGCTCGGAGCGTCCCAAGGGTGACTGGGTTACCACCTACATGGCCTAAGGTACGACTTTTATTGTGGAATTGCAGGGGTATAGCAAGAAGGTCTCAAGACTTTGTGCGTACCTTAAGGGATCTAAAGAATCAGTATAAGCCTAATATGGTACTGATTACAGAGACTTTGTGGCAAGCAGGAGAGAATCATGGTGTGATTCCACTTCGTTTTCCTCCAACGAATCGGT
>JAKUCV010007195.1:59208-73499 GCA_028386065.3 Turnera subulata
CGCGGCCCGAATTCGCTGACCCGTCGGGTCAGTCCGACCCATTCGGGTCGTCTTCTTCAGCTCGCGGGTCGCCCGTCATGGCGAGTTGCAGGCGGCGGTTTGAGGCGATGACGCGACGAGGCGAGCAAGGGACGAGCGACGGACGGCAACGCAGGGCGGCGTGGCGTCATCTGCAGGCGGGCGGCGACGAACAGGTGAGGAGGACCCGACGGGTTAAGTCGGATCGTCGATTTGGCCGTCGGGTCTTCTGCTCCTGGCGGCGCGTCGGCGGCGGAAAACGACCGGAGAAGACGGCGTCGAGGTCGCGGCGGTGTGGGCGACCTGATGGTAGTGGTGGTGTTTGGAGAAGCGACCCGGAACTCTAAACGATGAACAGTAACGGCATGGGTGGCTTACTGTTCATCTTCTTGGCGTTTTTTTTTCTGCTCCAGTATTTTTTTTTCTGCCTTCTTTCTCCTCCCACAGTCTTTATCATCGGGTTTTCTTCTTGTTCGGGTAGAGCTTCGTGCTGATAACGTGTTATGAATAAAAGAGGAGAAGGAGAAGTTTGAGAGAGGAAAAGATTTTTCCGGTGAGTTCCGGTCACTCTCCGGTCACGGGTTTCATTACCCGGTTTCAGCTTTTTATTCATCCTTATTCATTTCATTTGTTACAAATATATATATAGGGGAGAGGTAGGTATATACAGTATTCACACACGTTTTTATAACGTTTTATAACATAATTATTAATTTTTGTTGGGAATACCTTCTGCTCTTCGTTCTTTTTATTTAGACCAAGCGAACTGAATCTTGATAGTGGAGATTGTAGAATGAAGAATAGGGTAGCATTTATTCCAATTTAATAACCGCTATATTTCATTAAAAAAGTAACCAGTATATAGACATAATAAGTGATTAAGGACTTCTGACAAAAAAAAAAAATAATATGTGATTAAAGGCAGCGAGATATATATAAGGAAATAAGAAAATAAGATATTTGTGAAAATTTTTTATTAAATATAAAATAAAAAATATGTATTATGTTTTGTTATTTTAGAAATAGGCTAACTTTATTATTCAAATTATTTGTATAATTAAAAATATAAAATTATATTTTGGGTTCCGGGTTATTTAGGTGGGCGGAACCGGTCGGGTGGATCCTGGTTTGGTTTTGGGTTTTTCCTGACATGTGGGACCCAAAAATCTGATGTGGCACCGAAAAATGTGCCACGTCAGCGATTTTCGCCGGATTCTGGCCGGACGAACGAAACGGGTCGAACGGAGGGATGAAAAGAGGCCAAAAACCTACACGAGGATGAAATCCAACTTTGAGGCCTTACACAGGGACGAAAAAACGCTTTAATCCATTTGAAACACCAAAAATTGTGAGAAAACTCGAGAAGGAGAGAAAACAACTCACAAAAAGTGGGAGTAAACTAACAAAATTAAAAACAAAAAATAAAAACAAACTAGTTGAAATAAATTTTGGTGGGGGCTCACCGCCGGAAGAAAGTCGGCGGCAGCCCCAAATTGTAGATCTGGGGTTTTTCTCTAAGAGAAGGAGGGAAAAGAGAAAATCCTGATGCTGTGTGTGGATAATAACCAATCTTTGATAAATTAGATTGAACAACTTTTCCATTCTGCTTAAAAAACATTGGCAAATGGCAACAATATATCTGGAGTCTTAGAATCGTTTTACCATATTACCACATTTGTAGCCAATTATATACTTTGCAAAACAATATATGGAAGCAATATGCTAATGAGTATGACTTAGCATAACAGGTTTGGGGCTACCTTCAAATTGCATCACCAGTTCCTCCTGATTGTAAAAAAGTTTATAAGTTTATGAGGATTTTGTGCTTGAAAATATGTAAACTTTTATCACAGCCATTGCTAATTTGAGCCTCAGAAGGAAGATGATCATTCTTGGTCCACCTGTAGGGGTTGTGCTTTCTTCTTTTGTCCAGGGTTGTGCTTTCCTGGGCCTAGAACTCCTTGATGCTTCGTTATCTTAATTTTTAGAATCAAATCATTCATCCTCATCAATCATCATGCCTCTTACTAAAATGCCAAACCCAGCTAATTAACTAGAGACAGAGGCGTGGTTTCATCGCGGCTGCAAATTATATATTAAATTAATTGAATGATACACTTATCTGTTTATACAAAATTATTAAATATAACAAAGAAACCAAGAAATCTAAAAGATCATAACGTGTCGGAATGTGATACCACTACAACTTTGAGAAAAAAAAAAAAACTATATTACATAAGTTATACCAAAATGGTATACTTGCATGGTATATTATAATTAATCAAGAGTTCCCTTTTCTGACTTTTAGGGAAAATTTTTTCTTATTTTTCTTATTTTAAAAAATTCCAATTAGGTATAGTTTATTAAATAGACATGCCTCTTGGTAAGTTTACATTGTTAATAACGTCCCGTTGAATAATCCCTCTCGGTAAGTTTATTTAAATTATAGGAGTGAGAAACAATTAGATTTTACGCTATTACTGCTTAGTAAAATTTTCCCTAACCCATCAGTTAAGTTTCTTATATCGAGCTAGACGGACACTAGAACCACCAAGTTGCTTTATTTTTTCTGGTACATACCAAGTATCTTTATTAATTTAAAGAAGGAATTTTTTGCTGAAAAATAAAGTGGACATAATTGCATAGGCAATCCTTTAGAAAGAAAAGTGTCTCCGAAGTTGTCGAGGGCTCGACAATGTAATTCAATCCGGTGTTAAACGCCTTCTTGTTCTTAGATCATTTGACCCTTGCTACTGGATGCAACGGTTTGCGCAGCTTAAAAAAAGAAACAAATAAAATAAATTTGAGATGTGGCTTTTGTGTTTATAGTCATAGTGGTGAGAGAGGAAAGCCTGGAAATTAGGGGAGAACAAAAATGCCGAGCCGATACCAACCCAATACCGACGGTATCGGCTCGAAATTTGTGGGATTTCAGCACTGCTCCTTCCGATTCAACCGTGCCATTAATACCGTTGGCTTCACTCGGTAGGATATGGCTGATACCGTCGGTTATCGGCATAGGCCGTACCGACAAAAACCCAACCCAAATAAATACCTACATTAAAAACGATTATTCTCTCTCTCCTTACTCCTTAGTCCTCTGGGTAAAAAAGAATTCTCTCTCTCTCTCAAGCCCTCCCTCAGTCCGTCTTTTTTCAAGCAGCGGCGGTGCCGCCTCCCCTTCTCTACACAACCACCGTTGTTGCCCTTGCCTTCTCTTTTACACAGCCACCATGCCACCTTTTTGGTACCTCGAGTTTCGCATTTGTCCTGTTTGTGTACCCGAGAGTTTTTGTGTCCCTTTTATGTATCCCGAGTTTTAATTTTTGTCCTTTTTATGTACCTCAGGCAGCCCGGGCGGTGACGTGGCCATCTGCCCGAGTCTACTTGACACGCGGCGGAGTTTTGTTGGAGCCATGTGGTAAAAATAGTGGGACCCAACTATTTTTCCAGAATTTTTAATTTCTAAAATTACGAAAATTATTTTCCCATTTTATAATTGAAATACCGACTGGTTGGCTCGATTTAGTCCCGGTTCGCCCAATTTAATTTGAGTTAGAAAAAAGACCCACCTACATCAATTTAAACAATTCCCTTTCTCCCAATCCAGTTGTAACTCGTTCTTTTCCTCTAACCTAAAAGAACTCCTCCCCTTAAAAGAACTCTAAATTTGTTGATTTCAATATTTAGGTTTCTTTTCTTTTAATTTCAAAGAATTTGTCCCTAACTCGATAAAAGCCGGGTAATATTGTCCAAATTTCCAAATTTCAATGAACTCAACCCATCTCCAACAGTCAAATATCCACTAATTATAGAATTCCATCCTTTACAAGCATTTCCTCGAACACCTTCTCTGCAAACCCGCTGAACCCAGCCTTCATTACATATCAATGAGGCAGTTACAAACATAAACATCAATGAGGCAATTACAAACATAAACATCAAATCCAATCCATATTTTAATTATCTTTGCATGAATTTTTCTTACCTATAGGATAACACAATCTGCCGCATACTTTCATAATATAAAGAAAGATAAAATTACTAGTTTGAACCCTTTCAGATTCATTCGACCATAAAACTTGAATGCTTCTTGAAACAATCCATTCCTTGCAAATCCTCTAATTATCACGTTCCAAATATAAAGGATTTTAAAATACTACATGTGCTCAATGCTCAGTGCTCCTCGAACCCTACATGTCCCTCCCCTATCACCACGCTGGAGTTGGTGAGCTCAATGCTCGACGCCGTCTCCGATGACTGGAGAGGAGAGCTTTGAAGAAAATAGAACCACATGGTAGATGGATTTAGGGAAGAGAGGAGATCCAACTAGATCATGCTACCGCTCGCGTCTCTTGAGCAGGGAGGAAGATCTGGTTGCTAAATGGACCATCGCTGGAGGCCAAGCTGCTAGATCCAAGGAAGTGTCGATGGTTCTTACCGTAACCAGAGCCCGAGCAAAGCAAATCCCATCGCGCCATCACCGTCGCTCCCGTTCTTTCAATAAATTTAGAATTATTTCAAGGGGAGATTTTTTTTAGGTTAGATAGGGGAGAGGAGAAGAGCGTGCGATGGCTGGATTAGGAGAGGGGTTGTTTAAATTGATGTAGGTGGGTCTTTTTTTTTAAACTCAAACCAAATTGGGCGAACCGGGAGTAAATCGGGCCAACCAGTCGGTATTTCAATTATAAAATGGGAGAATAATTTTCGTAACTGTAGAAATTAAAAATTCTGGAAAAATAGGTGGGTCCCACTATTTTTACCACGTGGCTCCAATAAATCTCCGCCGCGTGTCAAGTAGACCCGGGCAGATGCCCATGTCACCGCCCGGGCTGCCCGAGGTACATAAAAAGGACAAAATTAAAACTCGGAAAACATAAAAACGACATAAAACTCCCGAGTACACAAACGGGACAAATGCGAAACTCCAGGTACCAAAAAGGTGTTTGACCCTTATACCGTCGGTTATCGGCATAGGCTGTACCGACAAAAAGCCAACCCAAATAAATACCTGCATTAAAACCAATTACTCTCTCTCCTTACTCCTTAGTCCTCTGGGTAAAAAAAAAATTCTATGTCTCTCTCAAGCCCTCCCTCAGTCTGTCTTTTTTCAGGCAGCGGCGGTGCCACCTCCCCCTCTCTACACAACCACCGTTGTTGCCCTTGCCTTCTCCTTTACACAGCCACCATGCCGCCTCCTCTTCTACAAAAAAGAAATCCTCTCCCTCTCTCATCCTCTCCCAACGATCTCTCGCTTACAAGCACGCAAGTCGCCACCGCCGCCTACAGCACAACCACCATGTTATTGCCTACACCGGCCAGGAAAGGGAACTATGCCAATGATTTCGAGTATGAGTGGCAAGCTTTTCCTCCCATTGTTTTTTAATGGCTCTCCTCTCCTCTCTTCTTCCATTATCCCAACTAATCGGGAATTATTGTGCTTTGTAGTGGATGATGTCAGTGTTTTGATAGATTTAGGGTTGTTTTCAATCCCTAATAAATTGTGATGATGGATCTGTGGTGGTGTGGACTTAATTATTTTTTTTGTAGAAACTATTTTATGTCAATTTTGATTGATTTTGGGATTTTTTTGTCGTTGGGCAGTGATGATTTCCACAATTTTTTTCCATTTTTCTACTGTCTTCGATTCTTCTTCTCCCCCAATCGTCGGCCTTGTGAAAAAAAAGAAAAAAAAAGAATGGGTATGAAGTTATGGAATCGGTTGGCATGCATACCGGCCGTACTGATGTCGGTGTATATTGGCATCATGCCGATCGGCATATATGACTTAACGGGGCGGCATCGGTCGGAAAATAGGGTAGTCGAAAAATTCATACCGATTCCTTATCGGTACGGCACAAACCGATTGCTCACCCCTACTGGAAATAGAGTGACTTCCCGTTGAATTTATCACTCAAACCCACTTGGATTTATCACTCAAGGAGAAGTATTTCAACATTTTTTTTGCGCATAAAGTATTCAACATATCAAGAAAATTTGTAAAAAGAATATTCTTACCGTTGACGGCACTGAAGACTATTCACCGTTCACGTGAAAACCAATTCTATTTATAGTCAAGAGCATAGATGGTTTATAAAGCAACACATACAGACTACTACTTATCACGCTACAATGAAGTAACTTTTCTCGAAACGTCTGGTTGCGAGTTAAAAAAAAAAGGATTCCTTGCCCTTTCTCTTATCAAGTTGTATAACTTGTATTTGTCTTATCTCTCTCCCTTCTCCACGATAAACACCGTACCTCTCCCTTGCTTTTTGAATTTCAAAACCAGATCTGACCAGATTTCAACCAGATTCAAACACCAAAACACATGATCGAAAAGCTTATTACTCTAATAGCTTTTCTTTAAACTCAATTATAACAAGTCTATTTGCCTCTTTGTGTTGAACCACTGTGTTCTTTTCTTTCTGTTCCAGCAACGACTGGATTATTTCTCGTACCTCTTGGGTTCGTTGAACCATTGGGTTATTTCGTTGAACCACTGGGTTCATACCTTTTGTTCCAGCAACATCTGGATCTAGTTATCAAGTTAGATTGTGTGAATCTTCACCGGACATGGCAACGATAATGGCAAGCAGTGGTGGTGCCGATGGCGTGGCTGGCGACAATGAGGCAGGCGACGACGGTAGTGATGACGATGACGAAGACGACGAGGACGAGGCAGATCCTAGTGTTCTTTCAACCTTAATGTTTTGTCACTTTCTGAATCTATTTTTGATTGATGCAGGTTTATTTGGTTCCCTGCAATTCGGCAAAAAACCCAATTTTTGTGTTTACACCTCCTATATAGGTAATCTTGTTCGATTAGATTACCCCTTTGCTTTTGTTGCTAACGCCTCTGATGGCGAACATGATGGGCTAGTTGTATTTTGGCTATACAGAGTTTTTGTTAGAATTTTACACAGATTGTTTGGATTTGATCACCACATCACCCTTAGCTCCACAAGTTTAGACATGTCGATTTCCAAAGACATGAAAGAGTGCCAAACCTCTCGGAAAGATTGCCTGGTACTAACCAAGGAAATGCCGTCCATGTGTTTATGCAAAAGAGGGAAGCTGCCACAATTGGAGCTAATAGAGGATGTGGATCGACCAAATTGGCAATCCAGTTAATTTGCTTGCCTTTCTTTTTCTGCTACTTCGGTTATGTTTCTAGCCAATTATGATTTTCTCTAGGCTATGGTGTAATATTTTTGGCTGGTAGTGGTTGGTCATACTTTGTTGTATTTTTTCTTTTACGTAATGAAATATAACGATGCTTGCTGACAAAAAAAAAAAATGAAGTAACTTTTCTCAACTATATCATGCGTTCTTCCATAAAAAAAAAAAAAACTTTTCTCCACAATATCGTTATAAGGTATAAAAAATTTAAATATAAGTTATAAGTTACGTAGAAATCATGTAGCGACTAAATCATGTTACATACCAGTATTCCCATTATTGGCTCTAATTCTTTTACGATGGTAATGTGTTATCGACTTGCTAAAAGAATTTCTTGGTTAATTCATAAAAAAATGAGGAATTATTAAGCATTAAAATATTTTCTTGATTAATTGATGGTATTGCTTCATACATTTTCTTGATTTATTGATGACTCAGTATCTTCCATCATCCACCATATGTTTCTCTACCTTACGAATGCAAGTATTAAGAGAATTAAGATTTTTTTTTTTGAAAGCATATAGTGATATTAATTAAGCAAACAACCATAGGTCATTAGAGTACAGAAAATAAAAACTCATTACTTAATAATACCTAATGAAATTTAAGGGAACAGGCTCCTCGACAAATCTTCAATACATGACCAGAAATGAATAAAAGTCACCAAACATACAATACTAACAAGCAAGCAAAAACAAACAATCAAACAAATAATGACCAGATTTGGATCTCATGTTCTATTCTGGTGGTTCACCCAAATAACTTGACAATTTCGAGTTTGTGGGTTGCTTTGAGCATTGGGTTGCTTTGAGCATTTTTTTTTACTCTGTCGGATAGAGGGGAGGACGGGAGGGAATGCCATTTTTTTCAGTGAGGGCACCCTGGAAGGACGACCTGATTCCTTGCTGCATGGGGATGATTGTGTGTTGCGTTGATCATTGGCAACCCCGAGATGTCTCGTCACCCTCTGATCATGACCTCTAAAACTACAGATTTAAATATAATAATATGATCAGGGGGAGGGGACTACAGTATATATAAAAAAAAGAAACTGTGTTCAATAAAACATATTGGACGTTGCAACCTACGTTAAGCAGATTCGACCTCGCGGGGTCTGTTGTTGATTAATTTGGGCATGCGAAAAAAAAAAGAAATATTGCATACCACAATGTTTAAAAGACAAAAAAAAACATTTTAAAATAAAGAAAAGGCAGATTGGTTGTAAGTAACGAAATAATTTGCAGACAAAGCCCTTACCATTTTGTTTTGTGTAATTCCTAGCAACTCCATGAACGATTTTGTGGTGACTTGTCTCACCAACCAAAAAAAATCCTAAAAATCAGGCAATTCCAAGTCAGAATAGCTGAATATGCAGTGAGAGAATAAGGAAGAAAAGAAACACAGCATTTAGTTGATTGCAATGTTTCATTGTGAGGGACGATCAAAAGACTTACCGATGGCAACAGCACCGTTGGACAAGATGGAACCAAGGAGAGTGCCGATGACTCCCTCGGGTTGGTGGGGGCGGCGAGGTAAGCAGGGACAGGCATTGAAGGTGACGAGATGGTTAACTTGCTCTGATGGAATAGCTGGTGGTTGAAGCACTGTGTGCTCGTTCCCCTCCATAGATCTCGGTTGAGACTAAAGGCGGCCAGAGAGAGAGAGGAGGTCTGGAAAGAAGACTAGTGAGTTGAACAAAGTTTAAAGCTACTAGGGTTTAAACTAGTCCCAAGAGAACTGCACGCTTTTAAATGGGTCGAGCCATGTAGAATTGGGTTGGCTGGGCTTCTGGATATCAACGGTTGGGGGAAAATTGCCTTTTGTTTTGTTTTGGTGGGCTTTTTGAGCTGCAAGAGACCATCATTTGTTTGCAAGATTAGTTTGATCCGACCCCAGTTTTTATTTCTTGTGATGGCAGATTTGACTCTAGCTTTGGAGTACTGCTGGTCGCCGGCTTGGAATAATTTGGAAGTGGTGCAGCTAATGAGAGAAGACACTGTCGGTCGATTCCACGATTCACCTTTCTTAATTTGCAAGAGGGAACTTCTTGGCAAAACGAAGACATTTACTATTTTTTTTTCATATCGCAAAACAATTTTTCCAGGGGTTTTCTGGCAGACAAAGGCTTGTGTTTTTATGCAGTTTTTTTTGTTCTTTGAGAACTTACCTCAGGTGTAGTTTAAAAGATTGTGATGTCGTTGTAGTGTAGTACTCTTAAGCTTAAAAAGATGAGAAAGAATTACAGACAAGATTAGCCACCAACATTAAAGTAAACAAGCGCGAAAGTCGGACAAGTTTTTGATATGAAATTTTGATTGCTTTTTTCCTTAATGGACTAATGTCATACATGTTTGATCATATGTTGAACAGGGTTATGACCAAATAAATATTGTTTCGTATCCAAATGTTGTTTCGTATACAAATGTGGATAATAACCGGTCTTTGATGAACTAGATTGAACTTTTCCATTAGGCTTCAAAACATTGGTAAATGCCATCATCATGCCCGATCTTATCCAATTCTTACTAAAATGCCAAACCCAGCTAATTACCTAGAAACAGAGGCAATTCTTAAAAGAAAAAAAAAAAACTAGGAGCAGAGGCGTGGCTTCATCACGGTTGCAATTTATATTAAATTAACTGAATGATACATTTATTTTTTGTACCAAGTTATTAAATATAACACAAGAAATCTAGAAGATCAAAACGTGTCGGAATGTGATGCCACTATAACTTTTAGAAGAGAAACTACATTACATAAGTTATACCAAAATGGTATACTTGCATGGTATATTAAATTTCCTTATTTTTATTATTTAAAAAAACTCCAATTAGATATATTATTAAATAGGCATGCCTCTTGGTAAGTTTACATTGTTACAAACATCCCGTTAAATAATCCCTCTCGGTATGTTTATCTCAACTATAGCTGTGAGAAACAAGTTTTTTATGCTATTACTGCTTAGTCAAATTTTCCCTAACCCATCAGCTAAGTTTAGCTTCTATCGAGCTAGAAGGACACTAGAACCACCGAGTAGCTTTATTTTTTTTTTAACATACCAAGTAGCTTTATTAATTTAAAGAGGGAATTCTTAGCTGAAAAATAAAGTGGACATAATTGCATAAGCAATCCTTTTAAAAATAAAAGTGACTCCAGAAGATCTTGAGGACTCGACATATGTAATCCAATTCGGTGTTAGACGCCTTCTTGTTCTTAAATCATTTGACCCTTGCTACTTTTTGGTCAACGGAGCCCCTCTCACCCTTAATATACCTAATATATATTAATATACCCTATATCCCATCATAACCCAAATTAATAGAAACGCCCGCACATGCACTCAAACCCGGGTGGCCTCTGCGGTGGGAGGTCTTTTATGCCAACGCAACCAAGTGGTTGCTGGCTTGACCCTTGTTACTTGATGCAACGGTTTGCGCAGCTTAAAAAAAAGAAACAAATAAAATAATTTTGAGATGTCGCTTTTGTGTTTATAGTCATACGAAGAAATACAAGACTTCCCCTGCGATTTCACTAGAGGAGAAGTATTTCAGCATATATATTTTGTTTTTTTTTTCGCATAAAGTATTTCAACATATCAAGACCATGGATAATGTTGGCATTTAATAATCAATCAAATCCTAACTAGAATATGAATAGACTATTAGTGGCAAGATTATCAAAATTAGGTCGGCCATCTAACTATTTTGAGGGAGAGAATCTCACTCTTGATATTAATTTATATCAAGATAATAACAATAATAAAGAAAATAAAAGAGCAAATAAAGGGTAAGATAGTGCTAATTCTCAAAAAAAAAAAAAGAGTAAGATAGTGCTATTGTGTAATAAAATGGCTCTATTTTGTCTTGAAAGGGTGATATGAAAAAATATAAAGAGAAAATGGAAATTGAATTATTCTCTCCAATTTGCCATTAGTTTGTACATATGATGGACTTTGTATTTATAGAGCTTGAATATATTGTTTTTTTTGGATTAAAGTATTTTTTCGTCCCTGTGTAAGGCCTCAAAGTTGGAATTCATCCTCGATTAGGATTTCGGCCTTTTTTCATTCCTTCGTCCGACACTTTTGGTCTGTTTTGGTCTCTCCGGCCGGAACCCGTCGAGAATCGTTGTTCCGCCCACGAATAGCTCTTGTCAGCAGTAAACTGCTCTAATAAAAGGGTAAGGGTACCCGGCTGCGAACCACGCGCCGAAGCAGGAGGTTCGTGAATTGGTGATGGCGACCTATGCTGTTGGTGGGCTGACGCCGTCCTTTGGGGTTGGTGGGCTGTGGAAGTTGTTCTTTGCGGTGATGGGCTGGGGATGGCTTTCGAGGGTCAAACGGGTGACCGGTTCTCCAATGTGGAAATGATGTGGATCCCAAGAGACTTCAATAAAATTAGGCCCTAAAATTAACAACTGGCGGCTTCCAGTTCCTGGGAAGATATAAGGCACAGCGACCCAGGTCATGAAAATAGGACCCTGAAACTAGGAAAAAGCGAACTTAGTTCAGAAACGCGACACTCACAATACCACAGCCTCCACAGTGGAGGCTTCCACTTCCATCCCCTTCTCTTTTACTCAAAGATCCATCCGTTAGGGTGATCATGTGCAAGTAAGAATGGCAAATATCGATAATGCAACTGGTATATTCAAGTTGCCAACCTTATATTCATCCAAATGAAACCTAACACTCCAACTAAAAAATATAAAATATAATATGATTGAGACTATATAAAAAAAAACAATGTTCATTGAAAGATATTGCATTACCAAAAAAAGTTAAAAGAGAAAAAAAGAACAAACATGTCCAAATAAAGAAACGCAGATAGGTTATGAGTAAGCTATTTGACGAAATAATTTGCAGACAAAGCCCTTACCATCTTGGTTTGTGTAATTCCTAGCAACTCCATAAACGATTTTGTGGTGATTTGTCTCATCCACAAGGATCCTAAAAATCAGGCAATTCCAAGTCAAAAACGGCTGAATATGCAGTGTGAGGAGAAAGAAGAAAAAAAAAAGGCACAGCCTTTAGCTCATTGTGTTGGGCCTGGTGGCACTATCTTGCGGAAACAATAACACCTCACAAGGAAATAAACAAGTGGAGGACAAAAAGAGATAAACGACACACAGTATTTAACGTGGTTCACCCAAACACCGGGCTACGTCCACAATCCCGATCCCACCGGAAAAACTTCCACTATAAAAATAGTAGGCTTACAAGAGAGACTTCCCTAAATTTTAAGGGTATAACAAACCTAGAGTTCTACCCAAAATAGTGCCCCACAAGGTGTTTCCCAAGTGTTTGTCAAAAATACCCCTAAGATATTTTTTCTCACTATTTTGTCACTCCCTTATTTAAGAAGGGAATTTTTCTCCTCAATTTTTCTTCCCTCCCACACACTCTCTCTTTCACTCTCTTATTCACACTTGTTGTGAATGTTGGGATGATTTGAAGAGAAGAATTGGTGCCTATTTATAGGCATGTTGACAGGGACTAATCTGCAACAAAACTAGCTTGCAGGGACTGAACTGAAAAAACTTAGTGCTCCACTAGCTTAGTGCTCCATTAGCTTAGTGGGGTTGGTTTTCATTAATGCAACTGGTGATCCCCCACAATTAGTGGAGGAACCACACACTAACAATTCTCCCCCTTCCGACTACATGTTGGGGGGATCCACCAGTCCGGCAGCTTCACGGCAGTATTCAAACTTCCCTCTTGGAAGTGTCTTTGTCAGCATGTCAGATCCATTCTCTTCTGTATGGATCTTCTCGAGTTGTAATTGCTTCTTCTCTAGCACATCCCTGATCCAGTTGTATCTCACATCTATGTGTTTCGATCTGGAATGAAAAGAGGCATTCTTCGCAAGATGGATAGCACTCTGACTATCACAAAACAATTGGTAACTGTCTTGCGAAAAACCAAGTTCGGTTAAGAACTTCTTCAT
The DNA here is from genome assembly GCA_028386065.3 of Turnera subulata. NCBI lineage: Eukaryota > Viridiplantae > Streptophyta > Magnoliopsida > Malpighiales > Passifloraceae > Turnera > Turnera subulata. The sequence goes on from JAKUCV010007195.1 coordinate 72,354, forward strand.
CCACAACAACTCCTTGCATGCTTCCGTTGCTGCAATGAACTCGACTTCTGTAGTTGACAGAGCAACACACTTTTGTAGCCTTGATTGCCATGACACTGCTCCCCCTGAAAAATTAATCAGGTATCCTGATGTAGATTTTTTGAAACTAACATCACTAGCCATATCTGCATCAGTGTATCCAACCAGCACTGGTTTGTCTTCTCCATAACATAAACACATTTTGGTGGTTCCTCGAAGATACCTGAAAATCCACTTGACAGCATTCCAATGCTCTTTTCCAGGATTAGAAAGGTATTGGCTCACCACTCCGACTGCGTGAGCAATGTCTGGTCGGGTACATACCATGGCATACATCAAGCTTCCCACTGCTGAGGCATATGGAATCCGCTCTATCTCTTTCTTCTCCTCATCCGTAGATGGACTCTGCTCAGGACTTAGTCTAAAGTAGTTAGCAAGAGGACAGCTGACTGCTTTAGCTTTATCCATGTTGAATCGTTGAAGTACCTTCTCTATGTACTTCTCTTGGGACAGCCATATCTTCTTGGCTTGTCGATCTCGAACAATTCTCTTCCCGAGAATTTGTTTTGCTGGCCCCAAGTCTTTCATGGCGAAAAACTTGCTTAGCTGTGCTTTCAAGTTGTTGATTCTGGAAACATTCCGGCCAACAATCAACATATCATCCACATAGAGCAATAGGATGATGAAGTCATCGTCAGAAAATTTCTGAACGAACACACAGTGGTTTGAAGTAGTCTTCTTGAAACGCCCCGACCCGTATTTACCGTACACAGTAAACACGTGCCGGAACTGTGACAACCCAGCCCAACAAGGCCTAGCATACAGTGTAAACAACCATAACTCGGCCCAACGGCCCAAAATAGTAAAACATCATAAATAATAAATCCCGGCCCAATGGCCCAGCAACAATAACAATATGCACAACGGAAGACTTAAACTCACTAACACTGTATGCGACACATGCAACCTATGGATCCAAGCCCGTCCAAGGGATAACGCCGCAGCCTGTCGGGTATGCACCAAGCCTGTACATCAAACAACTCATCCTACGGGATGAAACCCCGCAGGCGAGGGGTGAGTCCGAAACGCTCACCGACGAAAGATAAACAGAGATATATTCAACCATAA
>JAKUCV010007196.1:0-70234 GCA_028386065.3 Turnera subulata
CTCTCTGATAAAAGTTTTAGAATTTTTTATAGAGTTATTGGACCATTACCTTCCCTAAACTTTTTGATATGGATATATTATGTATCATATAGTGTATGAACTATGTTGGTGGTAAAGTGTTTTTTATATGAAAAAATATAGAGGATAAATGTATATTGTATTATTTCCACTAATTTGTCAATAGTTTATACATATACATGGATACTATAAGGAGTCTAAAATACACTATTATTTCCTTTGGGAGCAAGTTTTGCTGGTCACGGAGCTTTCTAAGGAAGCCATATGGATTGTCCTTATGGGCTATTATGAGCTACCCCATGTTGAGCTTCTGTTTTGGGCTTATTTGGTTGTAGGTAGCGAATGAAGATGGACTAATCATTTTTTTTTTTATCAAAAACGATATTCATTCCATTTATAAAGATGAGTACAAGGCGGGCACAATAACATTTAGCTATCAAAGTACAAATAGAGATGCATCTGAGTCTATCACAGAAGTTGAAGAACAAGATCTCCAAAATTTGTAAAACTTCCTCTAAAGGACATTAATTTATAGTAGCACTAATCGGCTTCACATATAAGCCTACAAAGAAGGAGAGTTGTTGACTCCAAGTATGCTGCAATAGAGGAAGAAACACTCCTACCTGAATTTGAACACCATAACCAGTGCACATCCTATCAATGGCCTTAACTCCATAGAAACATAGAGGGGCAAAGAAAACTCTCACTGAGTCAAGATCATCAATTTGGTTTCCAAGTAGATTGAACCAAAGATCTCTCGTAACTACTATCAAATAATAGAGAGAGCTTGGATCTCTAAATAGATCAGCCATAAAACTTTTTGAAACTCTAGATTTGGGTTGATATCACTCCATTTGACAAAAAAATCTCCATAAAAAAAGAAGAAAATTGACCAACAATAGCAAAGGAAAGTTGCTGAAAAACAATTAGAAAAACTACTAAACTAAGGGGTAGAAGAGAAACAGATAAAAAAAAAAACAAACAAGACTTACCGCCGAGCAAGGAAGCACCAGGGGCAGCAACCCCCTATTTTTTAGCATTGAAGAAGGCTTTGAGAGAGAGGGTCTGAAAGAGAGGGCTGATGGTTTGATCATTGTTCGACCTCTCTTGATTGGGCAATCCAACCTTTACACATCATGTGTCTTACCTTATTGAGATAAATTTCTCGCACCAAACGTATTTATCAATCTTAAACTACTATAAAATTTGGTACTTAATGGCTAAGTTATCAGGAGATAACAAAATTTTAAGATAAAACATGATCAAAACAACATTTTGGTATCCAAGTTGGAGTACCACTCGTGCTTCTCAATCAGGTATAGGTGTCTTGACGATAACCCGCCAATCAGCAAATTTTCTTTCTCTTTTGCTGCCCGGTGCAACCCAAAACATAACGGGGAGGGGGCATAAATAATGGAATGCTCGGTAGGGAGAACTGATTTCTAATTTGGATTATAACGGGCCTGATAATTTGGCCCAGGATAGCAATCACGCAACGATTCGGACTCGACAGAATCACCTTCTTTGTTTGGGATGTTACAACTTACAACTTACCGATGGGCTAAGTTGGCCCAGCAGCAGCTTTGTGTTGTTGCTTTGGTGAAGCATCCAACACCATTTTGGATAACTCCTCCGGTCCACTATCGAGTTTTAGTGGTAGGGTTTGATTCTAATAATATATGTTAGCCCGTTGTTAGGTTGTCAAAAAAAAAAAAAACAATTATTTTTAATTTACTCTAGGGAGACTTTTATTATGTTGCTCCTCCGGTGGCAGAGCCTCCCTCTACCTCTACTGGAAAAACAAAAGACAAAAGAAACTTTAGACAGGTACCTGTATGTACATCTTAGCTCCGTGAATATACTCTCACAATTTTAAGACCAAAAAACACAAACACAAAAGATTATTTAATTTTTTAGTAAGACAATAGGAAGCTTAAGTTGGATGCTTTCAAAAGTTTTTCTTTCTCTTTTTTTCATTCAAAGTTTGCTTATGGACCAGTTATTCCCCCACTCCAAAAGCAACGTCTCCTTTATGCTCCCTTTCCCCGCCCGAATTATCAACAAAATATGCCTCAATTATTTAAGACTCTGCCCTCTTTTTTTGTAGCCATCTCCGAGTTGAATATACCTTTCTTTACCTTGCTTTCTTTGCCAAGCGCTTCATTGTCAATTGTGTCCCCCCTCGAGGATTTTTTTTAAAAAAAGATGTCGTTTTCTTAATGGAGAAGTAAAAACTTAGTGGCATTGATCGACTCGGCGGTACACTTGAAATTTTAGATTAGGTCCACTTAAACCACTTTTCTGATTCAACCGAGGGGATTAATCACAAGTGGACAGGAACTGGCGCCCTTCTTTTGGAACTCAACCCATCCACGAAGTAATTAACATGCTTTTTTTTTTTTTTTGAACAAGCACATGGTATAACGTTGTGATACTTGCTTCTTCATTAATGCATCCAAAATGGTCGTAACGGTCACAAATACGGGGTGTTTACGTCATTTCAACAGATTGAAGTCTTGGCGAGAACTCGACCTGTGTGATCCCTGTGAGTACTCCAATGCGATTCTCTTATTCAGTGTTGTTGGGAATCATCTATGCATGTTTTCCACGCTAAAAATCATTTTTTGATTAATGTATAATCATCTCTAAGAAAGAATAAAGAATAATGCTTTGCATCTGATCTTGAAGTCCATGTGTTATCGCCAAAATCTCAATTTTGTAACAACTAACAACATGTATCCCACAATTGATTTAATTGTTTTATTCAATATGAAACGCATATTAGTTTTCTTGTCTCTATTCTTTTTCTCTGTGGAGTTGGCCTACATGCCATTTCAAACAGTAGAAGGATTTTGCAGTGCAACTTTAAGTGGTTGCCACCTATAAGTTCTTTTACAGTTATGCCCTTGACCTTTACCATCCGTTACTACTTTCTACATTTATTTTACGTGTCACCATTATATAAGAGGACACTAAAGGTATGCAGAGCAGAGACATCTTCCTCATCCATGGCGATGCTTCCTTGCATTATTGCTTTGCTCCTCCTTCCAATATTACAAGCTGTGATTACAGCAAGTAAGTCTGCGTTGTTCCTCCTCTTTAATTAGAAACTGCATAAATCCCCAGCTCACATGTTCTTGCTTGCTACTTTTCTCTCTAGCTTTTATCTTACTCATTCTTTGGTGCCTAAAATATTAGAAATATATTTTTTTTTTGTTTGAGAATCAAATTCAAACTTCATTAAGGATAACTGCGTTTGCTTTCGTGAAGACAAAATGCAAATTTCTGTTACCTTCTGAATATCTTATGTTTTCAAGCCTTTTAACATAATTCAAATAAATTGCTACTTGCTAGCGAGTGTAGCTCCAACGAGCTTTCAACTTTCTTTCTATTCCTTCACTGCAATGTGTTATTTCTATATATAATCTCATCCATAATGAAACTGCGGTTCTCTGGTTATTATTGTGAAAGAATTAAGAGCATACAACTAATTTAGCTTCATTAAGCATAAGAGCATAAGTAACTTACCTGTAACAGATTAAAGAATAAATCACAGGAAGCACATTATCAAACTTGAGATGTTCAAAGCTTAGTTTAACGGCTGCCCTATTCATTTTTCAGACTCAGAATCCTTCATTGGTATCAACTATGGCCAAGTGGCTGACAACCTCCCGCCACCACCAGCCACCGCAAGGCTCCTCCAATCCACATCCATTCAAAAAGTCCGGCTATACGGATCAGACCCTGCCATAATCAAAGCTCTAGCCAACACAGGAATCGGAATTGTCATCGGCGCTGCAAACGGCGACATCCCGGCACTAGCCTCCGATCCAAACTTCGCCAAGAACTGGGTTAACACAAACGTTGTCCCCTTCTATCCAGCCAGCCAAATCATTCTCATCACCGTCGGGAACGAGGTGATGACCTCCGGTGACCAGAACCTGATGAGCAAACTCCTGCCAGCAATGCAGAACGTGCAGAATGCTCTGAACGACGCGTCGCTTGGGGGCAAGGTTAAGGTCTCTACGGTGCATTCCATGGCTGTGCTTAAGCAATCTGAGCCTCCATCTTCTGGGTGTTTTGATCCAAGTTATGGAGATTTGATGAAGGGTTTGTTGGGTTTTAACAACGCCACTGGTTCTCCTTTCACAATCAATCCATACCCGTACTTTGCTTACCGGAGTGATCCTAGGCCTGAGACTCTAGCCTTCTGCCTTTTCCAACCAAATGCTGGACGTGTAGATGGGAATACCAAGATTAAGTACATGAACATGTTTGATGCTCAAGTGAGTCACAGAGAGTAATTAATTTGAACCTAAAGTTCATATGAATTGTTTTTATATGATAACTGATTACTTATAAATGGTGTTTTGCAGGTGGATGCGGTTCGATCTGCATTAAATGCTATGGGGTTCAAGGGTGTTGAGATTGTGGTGGCAGAGACTGGATGGCCTTATAAAGGAGACAACGATGAAGTAGGGGCAAGTATAGAGAATGCCAAAGCTTACAATGGTAATTTGATAGCGCACCTTAGATCAATGGTAGGGACGCCTTTGATGCCCGGGAAATCTGTGGATACATATCTCTTTGCTTTATACGACGAAGACTTGAAACCTGGGCCTGGTTCTGAGAGAGCATTCGGCCTTTTTAAGCCTGACCTTACCATGACCTATGATGCCGGCCTGTCCAAGAGTAGCCAGGTGAGAACTCACAACTGTTTGTAGTAAACTCGTGGTTTCAATATATTGTATAGATGGAATGGAATGTGGTGCCAGAAATGGCAACCATGCTCATGGTGTCCTGTAATTTTTCTCTTTTTGGCTCTGTGCGCGAGGGTGTTAAGTGTAATGTCTTTAAATCGGACCGGGCAAAATTCCATAGTGGTCTTGTCTGCAGCAGTTCTTATTTGTTACAAAGTGTTATTAACCAAAGGTCCTCTGTTTCCAGACTCCGGCCGCCACACCAAAAACTCCAGTGACGCCGTCTCCAAAGCCAAAGAAAGCAATGTGGTGTGTTCCAAAAGATGGTGCGTCCAATGCTCAATTGCAGTCGAGCCTCGATTATGCTTGCGGTCAAGGGATTGATTGTAGTCCAATTCAACCAGGCGGGGCTTGCTTTGAGCCAAACTCACTAGCAGCGCATGCTGCTTATGCCATGAATCTCCTTTATCAAAATTCTGCTAAAAATCCATGGAATTGTGACTTCTCCCAAACTGCAACTCTTTCCTCCAAGAATCCTAGTAAGTTCGTCAAGCACTAGCCTTGCTAGTTTGTTTATCCTTCCGTCAATATCCTTAGAGCATCAAATTGTTAGGTTCTGGTCTTCTAGTCTTGTCTTCTATAAATAATGTTCTTGATCTTTTGTCTCGTAGGCTATAATGGTTGCACATATCCTGGTGGAAGCTCTTGAAAAGTCAGGATGGCCTTTATGTAGATAGATTGATGGAGATAATGGGTGCGCTGTGTGATGCCCTTTTCCGGTCCTGTGGAGAAGGCATCATTTCATCCAAGTGGAAGAAGGGGATTGAAAAAAATTGTGCAAAATGGAGAAGAGTCATGTAAATTTTATGATGTCAACATATTCATCTACTTGAATCTAGAACTTTTTCCATGTATATTGGCAGCTAGAGACGAATGTTCCATAGGGTAATTACGCAAGTTATATATATCAATGCTTTGCCAGGATTCAGGAATGCCAAGTTCAACAGGCTTAATTGCAGTGGCCAGTGGAATATGCACCCTACACCCCAACTTCTTAAATTCCCAGTACCAATGGCTCCTAGTTATCTGCAGAGTGTGCAGCCCACACCCCAAACCTTTAATTCATGTACCAATCGGCTCTTCATTCACAAGATCGTCAAACAGAAAGCATAGAGGCATACGGCAATTATCATTAGATTTGAACAAAAGTTGAGAGAAGTGATTAGAGGGTTCAATACATTTTACCCCCCTGAACTTTTGGTCAAACTACACTTAACCCCTGAACTAAAAAAACCGGTATTTTACCCCCTGAACTTTACAATTTCACATTTTAACCCTTCTCCGTTAGGGTTTTCACATTGGTGTTAGTTGACTTAACGGAATGCACCGATGATCGACAAGTGGCAAGATCAACACCGTTTGATTTTTTCATTTTTGTTTGTTGAAAAAGTTATAAAAATGAAAAAAAAGACAAACCATTTAATGATTATTACCTTTTATAAGCAAAGCAAAAAAATAAAATATTTATATCATAAGAAAAAAAATTGGCTTAGTTATCTATTTGATAAAATTTATTTTTCTATTAGTTAATTTTTTAAGAAAACGAAAAAAAAAATTTATGAAAGAGAGAAAAAGAAAGAACATAAATATGAAATTACTTTTTGGTTTTCTAAATATTTCATGAAAACGAAATTTTGAATTAAAAAAGTATTAAATTGAATCTTTAATTTTAAAAATTTTAAAAAAGATGAAAAAAATTGACTCTAATCGTATAATCTTTTATCGTTTATATTCTTTAGGAAAAATAAAAAAAAATTATAAAAAAGGAAAAAAAGCTGAAAAACCAAACTTTAACAGTTATTACATTTAAAACAAGAAAAATAAAATATTTGAATGATAGGAGGAAAAAGAAAAAAAACTTGATGAGAACTATGACCCTATTTATGTGTTTGATAAAATTTCTCTCTTATTTTATTTTTTAAAAAAACAAAGAAAGGAAAGACAAAAAGGCTTCAATCACTAACATCTAAATATAACTTAAAAAATTACTTTACTGTTTTCTAACTTTACAGAAACATAAATTTTAGTTTTTTTAAAAAAATTCAAATTGAGTCTTTAAAAATTAAAAAAAATGATAAAGAAACATTAGGGGTAAATATCAACGGTCTCGATCAGGCCACGTGTCCAACATCGGTAAATTCCGTTAATTCTGTTAACGGAGTCGGTATCGGTCCAACCAAAAGGGCTTAATCGGAGAATATTGAAGTTTAGGGGTTAAAATATCGGTTTTTTTAGTTCAGGGGTCAAGTCTAATTTGACTAAAAGTTCAGGGGGGTAAAATGTATTGAACCCAGTGATTAGACATAGATAAGTACTGCTTCCATGACATTTCATCATCCGCTAACAGCCTAACACGCTAAGAGAGACATTCTCGTCTTCACTAAAAGTTAAAGCCTACCATCTGTTCACTAAAATTACTAAACAAGAGCTGCAATTCAGGGAGCATCATAGATTACAAACTCAAACACCGGTTGAACCAAAGCCTCCAGCACCTCTCTCTGTCGCATCCAAATCTTCAACTTCCAACACATCTGGAGTCACGATCTTCTCAAGGATCAGTTGCGCAATTCTGTCCCCTACTTTGACCTCAAAATCAGCATCAGAATGATTGAACAAAATCACCCCAACTGGGCCCCTGTAATCAGCATCTATCACTCCCGCACCCACATCAATCGAGTGCTTCCATGCCAGTCCAGATCTCGGGGCTACATTAAGCGAAAAAAGAAAACTAAATTTAAGTGCCAGATCCTTCAGTATAAAACCCACAAAAATGGATATCAAGCGAGACGTTTACCAATGCGAGCATAAGTCCCTTCGGGAATAGCAATGCTCAGATCGGTAGGGATTAGGGCCTTTCCTCTACCAGGCACCTTAGTCTCTGCTGCACTGAAACCCACAAAACAAACAAGAAAAACCCATTAACATTTTCCCCAGCAAAATTCCCAACATCGACGAATAAAATAAATAGAGTGGGGTTTTCGACGGCTTGCCTGGAGAGATCGTAGCCAGCAGAGAGAGGGGAACCTCTGGTGGGCAGGACGGCGTTCGCGGAAAGCTTTTTCACGCGCAGGAGAGGGAGTGGGTTTTGAGAGACTTGATGGGCGCCGTTTTGTTGAAGCTTGGGGATTTTTGGGGACGGCTCTTGGATTTCAGGGCTATTGTTTTGCACTTCAGCCTGGGCCATCTTCAGAAATCTAGGGTTTTGACGGTAACAATACGGGTCTTTGGCAGAAATGGATATGGATAGGGGAGAAAGTGAGGGGTTTTGCGGGTTATATAGCAGAGGAAGACCCGCCACTCTCCAGGTAATGGCGCCAAATGTTCCCGCCATGATTTTTGGGGATTTCCCCCCAAGGAATTCGGGGCTTATAGATTATTGGATATTTTTAAAAATTTTATATAATTGTAATATTGTATCTACTTTTGAAAATTATGTATATCTGCACATCGACTCATCCAACTTCGACATTTTTATGTGTCTAAATTATATAGTCATCTATGGACGTTTTCTTATCACACTGTTTTCTGTTATTTTCCTATTAGAAGAAAAGTGACGAGGGGATCCAATCGTGCTAGTGGTTTCTTACTTTTGTCATTCATCCCTCTAAATTCAACAAGTTTTGTTTAATCCTTCCTCGTCAGGCTTAATTAATTTGCATTATCTCCACATCCATGTTCTACAAGAAATCCAATCAACAGGATAGTTGTTGGATCGGTGGGGATGTACAATTAGAATTTAAAGCGATTTAACCATTGTTTTTGCAAAACTAATGATCTTGTAAAGAAAGTATAACTAGCCACCGTCCACCGAAGCTTCCTAAATGCTAGTACCGTACAACGAACCAGGCCCGTACCACACATAAGCCCAAGCCGTGCAAGTCCACGAACCTTCCAGTCCAGGCCGCAGCCTAACGAATCTATGGTCGTTATCCAACGAGCAAGTAAAGCACACTGGATCGGTGGGATCCCAATTAGAAGATGCCATCTCACCTCCATAGAATACTACACTTGGCCTCACCTCCCCCTCCTGCTTCCCGTGCACTCCTTTCTTTAAAAAGGCAAAAAAAATTCTCTCTTTTTCGCATCTTCGCTAGAGCTTTTTTTTTTACAACTATATCAGTCCTCACTCTGTTCCTCGCATAACAATATCGCCTAATCCATTACCTTGGTTCTCCTTAATCTCTCCTCTACTTTCATCCGTTACAGGTGAATCATATTTCCCGCTTGCAATTCTGTTGCTCGTCAGTTTCATTAATATTTTGAGTTATTGACCAATCATCACAGTACTCAATCTGCAAACATATTTGATCATCCTCTTAGAATTTCGATGCACCTTACCTGTTTGATTAAATGGCGGTAGTTAACAGTTTCGCTGAGTGTTTTTTTTTTTTTTTTCTAATCCGAAGTTTGTGTTGCGTAATTTAGATGGCGTCATCAGCACTAATCTGCGATACTCAGCCGTGGAAGGATTTGAAGGTACAATATAGTTTAGTGATAGTAATAACCATCTCCAAAAATTGGAACAATTTTTTTTTGAATGTGAAAATATATGTGTTTTTGTTGCAGGCTCATCTCGAGGATGTGAAAAAGACTCATCTACGGGATTTATTGAGCGACGCCGAGCGGTGCAAGTCGATGATGGTGTATGTTATGTCTCATCTTTTACATGAGCTCTTGATTATTCGTACAATTTAAGTGTTGTTATGTAATGTCTTGAATATTTTTCGCAACTTGCATTCTTTTGCTTCCAGTGATTTTGATGGAATCACGCTTGACTACTCAAGGCAGCGGGCCACACCCCAGACTCTGGGTCAACTCTACAAGTTGGCGGAGGTGAAATTGGAGTTTCTTTTCGTAGAGTGGAATTGTTGTTAGTTACAGGTGTGCTCTAGTTATTTTACGTTTTCTCTTAATGCAGGCAGCTCATCTCAAGGAAAAGATCAACCGGATGTTTAATGGGGAGCGGGTAAGTCACATTTTCTCCCTTGCGATCCAATTTGTTTTAAAATTTTTGTGGGATTAGCATGATTGGTCGTTTGTGTTTGTTATGTTTCGCGAGAACCCATTGTAATCCCTTCAAACCAGGCGTTATGTTCTCCTGTTATTTGTAATTGTGATGTGCCATTTTAAATCCTTTTTGTTATTGTCCCTCTGCTCATTCTGTTCATTCTTTGCCATTCTATGAGACAGTATGCTATATGAACTTTGCATTATTCTTGGTTTGTACTTTCAGATAAACTCCACTGAGAATAGGTCAGTGCTTCATGTAGCTCTCCGAGCTCCAAGGGATGCTGTTATAAACAGCGATGGTAAGAACGTAGTGCCAGATGTTTGGAATGTTCTGGACAAGATCAAGGAGTTCTCTGAGAAAGTCCGGAGTGGTTCTTGGGTAATCAACTTTTGTTCCAAATTTAAGTTCAGTTATATGATGTCGTACTGTCTTGTGACGCGTGGATACTTGCAGGTTGGAGCTACGGGGAAACCACTGACTAATGTTATTTCCGTTGGCATTGGTGGCAGCTTCTTGGGTCCTCTGTTTGTACATACCGCTCTTCAGACAGGTTATCTGATGCTTCCTTCCCCAACTTTACACCTCTCCCTCTTTCTCTTTTTTTTTTTTTGTTTTGTTTCATTGCGGTTTAACTCCATTTCTCCCAAGTAGAATTGTGACATTCTTTTGAGACATTGTTTTCAGATTACTGATTCATTACTGATGTTAATTTACAGATCCAGAAGCTAGCAAATCTGCAAAAGGACGCCAGTTGCGATTGTGAGTACTTGTTACTTGAACCACGTAGTATATTCCGTTTGCACAGCTTGTAGTGTATTCAGTAATGTAGCATAAGAACTGTAATCTAGCAAACCATGTAGTGTATTCAGTATCTGTGGCATGATTCTAGTTTTTATATTTCTGAGGCCTTAAGTTGATCTTAGGTACCAATTTTGGTGTTGTGCCATCCTCAACCAAGCTTTCATAGATACCCAGTGCTCTAGTTATTTTTTCCATGCAATCCTTGTTTTTCAAACATTGCAATTTACTGTGCCTGCAAAACAATTCAAAATTTCAATGTCACCGGATTCTATCCAAAAGCAGGCACATTGCCTTCAGAGAATTACATGAACTGCATCCTGCTGCCGCATGGAGGAATGGAAAGAAAAAAGGATTGCTGAGGACGGGACTGATAGAAGCTAACAAATTTTCCTTTCCTCTTGAATTTGTTTCTTGAAGATTGATGCCAGATGGACTCTACATGATTCAATTTTTTCAAATCTGTTGAAGAAGTTACCGATTCCCAATCTAATGGGATGACTGTGAAGTTCAGTTCATATGATTACATCCTTCCAGAAGAGTCATATTTGTGATTGCGTTTTACCTGAATACATGTGTGCATGGTCTAAGACATCTCCTAAGCTAGTGGTTAATATAATGGGTATTTAGTTGTTCAGCTAGGTGAAACGCTACAGCTTCTGTTGTGGTGCGACCTAATCTTTGTTTTGTTTGTTGCAGTCTTGCAAATGTTGATCCGATTGATGTTGCTAGAAATATTACAGGCCTAAATCCTGAAACTACACTTGGTAAATAACTGTACTTGTTTTTTCTTGTTGGTAGCATCTATGTGTCTCTTTTCCTTCCTTCGGATCCTTAGCCTTGTTTTCTTGTAATTTTGCAGTTGTTGTGGTTTCAAAAACTTTTACCACAGCTGAAACTATGTTGAATGCGCGTACACTAAGAGCATGGATTTCTAAAGAACTTGGGTTAGTGCTCCAACCACTTAACTCCTTTCTCTCCTCTATTCTCTTTCTTTCTGTTCTCTCTCCTCCAACCTCCCCCCCTCTCTCTCTCTCTCTGAATTTTATTGTGCTTGAAAATTTGGAATTTGGGGTCCTTTCTCTCCTTTATCGTGTTGTCTATGTAAAATATTAATAATATTCATATTCTTGCTTTGTATTCTGCGCCCTCTTTAGTCTCTCTCCCACCTCCGCCTCAACCCAGGATCATATGTTTGAGTTTTTTGAGTTGTTTACAGGCCCTCTGCAGTTGCCAAACATATGGTCGCAGTTAGCACTAATCTGAAGGTATTATTATCTATTTCATTTGCCCATGCTTTGAGTGATTCCAATGGCTGGTATTCTCGTTTTCCTTTAGCAATCTGGTCGGTTGTGGTCTTTTGGGCCTCTTCATTAATTTAAAAGGCCAGTGTTCATGGATAGCTGATGCACCAAATAGTCTCATATGACTTCTGTCATAGAGATTTGCCTACCTGATACTTGACTTAATTTCAAATGCAGCTTGTAGAGGAGTTTGGCATTGACCCTAAGAATGCTTTTGCATTCTGGGACTGGGTTGGCGGCCGTTATAGTGGTATGTTCTTCACCTTTCCATGGATGAATTGTAGGCTATTTTTATGCTTTATCCTAATTGTATCACTGGTTGCAGTTTGCAGTGCAGTTGGAGTGCTGCCTTTGTCTCTCCAGTATGGTTTCCCAGTTGTTGAGAAGTATGTTAACTTTAGCTTGTTTAAATTATAGTGGAATGTATTTGTTTCTGCTGCATGAACCATGTGGTTGTTTTAAACCTGCAGTCTGGGTAGGTGTAATGCATATTAGGAATAAATCTACCATTCTGCTGTTTAATAGTTAGCTTATTGCATTACATTTGTTTTTAACTATTCTAGGCGGATGTTCCTCATTGAAAGGTGAAAAGTGTTGGATGGTTGAAATAGTTAAGATATCCCCTATAAGTTGTGAGATAGATAAAATTGAAGAAATACTTTAAGAGGAACTGCAATAAGAACTCTGTGCAATTGCTATTTATCTCTTAAGTTACTTGTATGGAGTTCCCAATAGGATATATGCGGAATAGTGATAATAACGCTAAAATTTTCCAATCTGCGACACTAATACTTATAATGGACATCTAGTGGCTTTGTTGTTACAAAGGCTTTCACTGTGTTTTGAATTTTGATTCTTTTGGTATGGTTGAGCAGTTCATAACATGCACTTTCTAGCCCCCTTCCTCTTTTCTTTTTCTGTCACTCTTATAATTTTTCATTTGCAGTTGATCTGACACTTTATTTTGATACTTGAAGGTTCTTGAAAGGAGCAGCAAGCATTGATCAACATTTCTATTCAACACCATTTGAGAAAAATATACCTGTGAGTGCCTTAGATCGTGCTATAACCGGATATTTGTTTCTGCTTTCACAAACATATGGTACTCAAGCCAGCTTCTATTATGGAGTAGCATCTGGTCAGAACTAAGCATATACTGTTTGGAAAGATACTTTGTTTCTCCTGCAAACATTGCATTATGTGTGATTGTCTCAAGACTCTGAAATTTGGCATCAAATGCTGTATTCCAGTTGACTTTTATTCTTGCTATGTGTGATAGTGACAATTGGTTGTAAAGTTGGAAGTCGAATATCTTGAAAGTCCCTCTTACAAAATGTGCTAATGATTTGTCATTCAGGTACTTCTAGGTTTGTTGAGTGTATGGAATGTTTCATTTTTCGGATACTCTGCAAGAGTAAGTACTCCCAATCTGGATCTAATTTTTCACGTAAATGGAATTTCTGAAACTAACCTAATACTTCTGCAGGCCATCCTACCTTACTCCCAGGCCCTGGAGAAATTTGCCCCCCACATCCAACAGGTAGCAAAACAGCAGCTCCAAGTTTCCAGTTTTTTAAGATGAATTCTGCTTCTTCAGCTACTTATAGCTTTGAGTTTTACTTCGATGCAGGTTAGCATGGAAAGTAATGGCAAGGGTGTATCTATTGATGGCAAACCACTTCCTTTGGAGACAGGTGAAATTGATTTTGGTGAACCTGGAACAAATGGTCAGCATAGCTTTTATCAACTTATTCACCAGGTACCCTGGAAGCTTTATCTACTTATTGTATAAGTCATAAGTAGGCCAATGAGCCTTTGTTTTAAGTTATTTATTGAATTATTAGGATACCCCAACAATGAGAATCAAGTTCTCAAACTAGTATGAATAATTTCTTCTCCACTGTTTTCTTCATGTGAGATAACCATTTTGGAATTTCTTAAGCCTGTATGTTTTTTCTGGACGAATTAGACGAATTTGTCCTTATCTTCTCCATCTGCACTTTGTTTAAAGTAAGAGTATCAATGGGTATATTGTGGTACGTTGTTTCAAGTTTTTCAGGCGTGAAATATAAAATTTAATCATTTGGCACAGTTCCAACTTCCAATTTGAGCTCTGACATACATTTTTCTATGAGGTCTTTGGGATTAACTTATTATTCAGTTCTACAGTTTTCCATAAGCTTACTCGATTTCTTCAAATCTTCAGGGCCGTGTAATTCCTTGTGATTTTATTGGTGTTGTGAAGAGTCAGCAGCCAGTTTACTTGGAAGGTATTATTATCGTAAGGATTTGGAGGTTGATTTCGTAGGCTCTAACTTTTGGTTTTGATCATTTTTTCTCTCTTTTGGGTGGCAGGGGAGGTGGTGAATAACCACGATGAACTCATGTCTAACTTTTTTGCACAGCCAGATGCCCTTGCATATGGGAAGGTAATCCACAGCTGCATGCACTTCTCTCTGAAGGTTTTCATTCTCTAAATTTCATGTACTCTATATTCATTGGTGATGAACAAAGAAAAAGTGGTGATACTGTGGAAAAGATTGTGGTATTTATTCTCTTAATTAATCTAGCATTCACTTGAACCTTCTTATTTGCAAGGGGCCGTGTCTGATGGTTGTGAAATATTTCAGTTGTGGGTATGAAGTTGCCTCTAATATTCTTTGTGATAATTCTTGATATTTTGTCGTTGTTTTTGGTCCAAGTGATATTTTGTCATGTTAACGCAATAAAAAGTATACAATATGTAGGAAATGCAGGTTGCATGCTCCTGGACTGATAGTAGTAAATCTAGCAGGAACTCTATATACTTCATAACGAAGCAATTGTTTCCTATGAATCCCATTCTCTTACTATTCATTATTTTATTCTTTTAGACTCCGGAGCAACTACAGCAAGAGAATGTTTCATCACATCTGATCCCTCACAAGGTAAATTATTGCATAACATCTCAATTGCAAAATGGCTCTGGATTATTTCCTTAACAATTTTATTTTCTTTGTCAGACCTTCTCTGGCAACAGGCCTTCTCTAAGTCTTCTGCTCGCATCATTGGATTCTTACAAAGTTGGACAGGTTTGTGTTTTTTTTTTACTTGTAAATGAATCTGCTTGCACGTAAGATGTAATCTATGTTGCTACTTGGTCACTCTTAAAAATCGTTTGAGAAAAGAGCGAAGAATATTGAGCGACTTCTGTTGGGGTTCTGTCTACTTCACTCCTATTTTTCACAAGTCTAGACAAGTTATTAACATTCTGTGTATTAGAATTGCAGTGACATCTTGTTCATACAAATGAATGTCAGGAATAGGCATCATCTCTAACAAAAAAAGATCACTGTACCCCTAGCTCTCTTTATGGTTTCTAGTCCCTATTTCATGTACACTATTTTTCACAGAAAACAAAGTTTCAACTAAGTCACTATTGTGTGTTAGATGTCCCTTGTTCTCCAGGTTTAAATTGCATAGTTCTTCATCTGGTTCACTTAGGTCTCTCCATATGATATTACCTAAAGATACTATCTGTTTCACCTAATATGCAAGTTTTGGCTCACTTTCTAGTTGTTGGCAATCTATGAACACCGAGTGGCTGTGCAAGGCTTTATATGGGGCATCAATTCCTTTGACCAGTGGGGAGTTGAGTTAGGAAAGGTATATCTCTCCTTTGAAAACCACTCCTTATGTTTCTTCCCAGTCTAACCTATAGGGGTGCATTGTAAGACCTGTTATTTGTGTTCTATACTATGCACTGCCTTTGTTGGATTTTGCCATTTACCTGTTTCTGACTGTTAGAGTTCAATTTTTTTGATAATACAGTCACTTGCCACCCAAGTCAGAAAGCAACTTAATGCATCTCGTACAAAGGGAGAAACGGTTCAGGGCTTCAATTTCAGCACCGCAACAATGTTAACGAAGTACCTGAAGGTATGGGACAGGGGATTAAGAAACATTGCATAAACTGCTTGTAAAAGTTATTCATTGTGGCCAGTTAGTGGTTGCTTTTTAACTGGTATAGCATAGTAAGGATTTGATGCTGATACTAGATAGGAACACTATGGCATTCCCGCTGATTTGTAGATTACTTTGCAGGAAAGTTCGGATGTCCCAGCCAATCCATCTACTATTCTACCTCAGATATAACTGCAGCCGGCTGAATAATTGGGGTCACTTTTTTTTTTTTCCACTCAAATTGGAGGTATTGGCTTATGTTCATTCGCCAATGTGTCTGAAATAATCTTTGGTCATGACATGCATCCACGAGCTCTCCATTTACTCCAAGGTGTCCCCAGTTTTAGAGAAGTACCACCAGTATTTTGTATACTTTTTTTACTTTTTAGTTATCCACAAAGCTTGACGTCACTATAGAGATTTTCTGAAGTATCTGAAATAAGATTTTCAAACCAAGGACTTCATCTTTCTCCGTTACATGTTGACCCCAAACTGCTAATAATTAATATTGATGAAAGCATACAGACAAGAGAAGCTTGTTGTTCAATTTTGTATGTAAGTGAAAAAAATTGTTTTTATCTCATGGATCAGTCCTACCGTTATAAACAGACACCTCAACGATTAATGAGCATTTGCACTTGCAACTCGCAACTCACAACTCACAAGGCACAAGAGATTTGTACAGGAAATATGTAAAACCGGAGCGCGAAGATAGTTCTGAATATTTGCTTGCAATGGCACAATCTGTGTTCTGTTTTTTCGTTTAAGTTATGTTAAGCATGCGATGTCTCTCCCAGAGCAGGAGAATAGGAGCACTGTAGTGTGACTAGGCCTCCTTATTTTGTTGTATCAACTAGGCCTCCTTATTTTTTTGCATGGATTAAAGTGTTTTTTGGTCCGTGTGTTGACTCTCAAAGTTGGAATTCATCTTTATGTAGGATTTTAGTCTCTTTTCATCCTTCCGTTCACCCCTTATGGTCAGCTTCGGTTGCTCCGGCCAAAATCCGGCTACGTTAGCTTTGTGGGTCCCACTTGTCAGGGTTATCCCCAAAACCAAATTAGTTCCACCCGACCTCGTTTCTTCCAACAGGTTAACCCGACAAAAATGTCCCAACCCACATTTTTTTAACTTTTTAGTTAAAATGCCCAAATTATAATCTTTATTCTTAAATTAATTTTTTTAATTAAATTTTCACACATCCTAATTTTTTGCACCCTCAGAATGTTTTCCCAAATATAATTTTTTTAACACTTCATAATTTGTTTATCTATTACCCAAATTAAATTAAAAAAATATAATTACACTTAAATCCCTAAAATACTAAACAAAATCCCTAAAGTTATTTATTCTTCTCCATCAATCCCGTCCCGTACACATACATGACTGGGAACCAATTCGGCACTGTTAGTATCGGATCCATGACTTGGGGTCTCGGATCTGCCATGGACACGCACCAAATCACAAGCATCCCGTACACTGCCCGAAACCAAACCGGCCTCACTGCCGGCAACACGGATCCGACGATAATCCAACACAGACGAACAACCTAACACACAACAAGGCTCCTGTCTTATCCACTGTCAAGTCAACTCCTAACTTCTTTAACTCGATTAGTGAAAACATTGAGTAACTAGTGGAGGCATCATCCGATTGTCTCCGACTCAAAGCATCAGCTACCACATTAGCCTTTCCTGGGTGATACTCGATAGTACAGTCATAATCATTAAGCAACTCAACCCAGCGTCTTTGTCGCAGGTTAAGTTCCTTTTGAGTCATGATGTACTTGAGGCTTTTGTGGTCGGTGAAGATTCAACACTTCTCTCCAAACAAGTAGTGTATCCAAATCTTTAGAGCCAAAACCACTGCTGCCATCTTAAGATCATGAGTCGGGTAGTTCTTCTCATGAGTCCTCAGCTGTCTGGAGGCATAGGCGATTACTCGTCCTTCTTGCATCAGCACAGCTCCTAAGCCAAGACCTGATGCGTCACAAAACAGCACGTACTCAACTCCTGGCTTCGGTACTGTTAGCACTGGTGTCGTGGTCAGCTTCTTCTTAAGCTTCTCAAAACTCCGTTGGCACTCCGGGCTCCAAACAAAAGCTTGTTCTTTCCTCAATAGCTTAGTCATGGGACTGGCTAATAAGGAAAAACCTTCTATGAACCTCCGATAATAACCTGCAAGGCCAAGAAAACTCCTGACTTCGGACACATTCTTAGGAGGCTCCCACTCCAACACAGCCTTAACTTTGGCAGGATCAACCTTTATTCCATCCCCGCCTACTACATGTCCGAGGAAGGAAACTTCTCCAAGCCAAAATTCACACTTGCTGAATTTGGCATACAACTGCTTCTCCCTTAACCTTTGAAGCACTATCCTCAAATGCTCTTCGTGCTCTTCTTTGCTCTTGGAGTAGATGAGGATATCGTAGATGAAAACCACAACAAACTTATCCAGGAACTCATTCAGCACCAAGTGCATCAAGCACATGAATACTGCCGGTGCATTGGTCAAACCGAAAGGTACCACAGTGAATTCGAAGTGGCCATACCGTGTGCGGAAAGCTGTCTTCGGTATGTCCTTCTCCGAAATCTTGATCTGGTGATAGCCCGATAGGAGATCAATCTTTGAAAACACCGTTGCTCCTTGAAACTGATAAAAAAGATCATCAATCCTTGGTAACGGGTACTTATTCTTGATTGTCACCTTGTTGATCCGGCGATAGTCTACACACATACGCAGACTACCATCCTTCTTCTTCACGAACAAGACTGGTGCACCCCATGGTGAGGTACTAGGTCTGATGAAACCTTTCTCCAGTAGTTCGTCTAGCTGCTTCTTCAGCTCCTGAAGCTCTGTCGGTGCCATCCTGTACGGTGCCATCAAGATAGGTGTAATTCCAGGTATAAGCTCGATGGTGTACTCAACCTCTCTGTCGGGTGGCAAACCAGGTAGATCATCTGGAAAAACATCAACAAACTCCCTCACAACTGGTACATCCTCCGGGGTAGGATCTTGTTTTTCTTCACCTGAAATGTGAGTCAGCAAAGCATCTGGTCTATGTTGCTTCATTCCATAGCCTTGGGTAGCAGAGATACTACATGTGGTTGTAGTTCTCCCCACTCCGGACATAACAATCGACCGGCCTTCGGCGGATGTCAACCTCACTTGCTTAGCTCGGCAATCCACCAAAGCTTGATACTTCGACAACCAATCCATGCCTAGGATTATATCAAATCCTCCCATGTTCACGACAATGAGTCGAGCAGGAAAGGTTTTGTCCCCGAACTCTAACGGCACATCCTTACAAACTCTATCTAATTTCACTATGATGCCTGCGGGTAATCTAACCCTCATCGGTTTTTCTAGGGATACATTTTCACAGTTCTGTTGCATAGCATAGGTTTGGGCTATAAAGGAATGTGTAGCTCCAGGATCAATTAATGTGAATGCAACACTACCATGTACTGTAAAGATACCTGCTATAACTTGGGCAGCATCAGGGTCTTCTTCTGCGGTAATGACAAAAGCTCTGGGAACTGCTGAGCTTTGATTAGCACTAGATTGGGTCCTTGCTGAAGGATTCCCACGACCACGACCTTGTCCATGAGCTTTGGATCCACTTGGCACGCTAGCTACAGAGGTCTGAACTGTTGGTGCCGGTGCAGAGTTACTGGTCCTCCCAAGCTTTGGGCATGCATAACGATAATGTCCCAACCCATTGCACTCAAAGCATCTGAACGATGATATGGGATGTCGGAAGCGATTATCTCCAGAACTAGTCACTCCAGGTCCACTCCATCCTCCAGTCAAAGCTCCGCGGTTGTTAGTCCAACCACGTCCATGAGTCATCTGCTGATACTGTCCTCGTCCAGCTGTAGGTGCACTAGCGGCAGGTACATATAGCTTCTTGTTCTGACTAGGAGGAACCTGCGGTGCATTTCTCTTCCGGCGATACTCCTGTTGATCACGCCATGTAACTTCAGCCTTCTGAGCATCCCTTACCATGTCTTGATATCCAGCATAATCCTTGCATCCCATGATAGCTCGGATGTCAGGATGTAAACCTCTCCAGAAACGTTGGCATCTGGCTTTGGTAGTTGCAACCAGATCTCCAACATACAGAGACAAACGATCAAACTTCTTCTCATACTCTGTCACGGTCATATTATCCTGGCGCAATTCTAGGAATTCGCGCTGCATGCGTTCCTGAAATTATTCATTAATGAACTTGTCCCTGAACATGGCCGTGAACTCAGCCCATGGCATCACCACTGGTTTCAGCAGGTCTCTTGTGGTAGATTCCCACCATGTTGCTGCTTCTTCACGGAAAAATGAAGCGGCATAGTTCGCCCACTGTTCAGTTGTGCACCTGATCTTAAGCATGGCCCTGGCGATCTGACGTAACCACTCGTCTGCCTCACGAGGGTCAGTCGCTCCTGAAAAAGGCTCACTTCCAAGCTCAGATAGCTTGGTAAAAACATGGTCTTCGACTGGTCCCCCGGCTGTCTGCCGATGAAGGATCTGGGTCATCATGTGCATCATCTGTAAGGACATCTGGCATGGCATACCCGGTACCCCATCGTAGACATGTGGTTCTTCTTCGTATACATACGGTTGACTGATTGACACTTGGTCCTCTTTCAAGTGCTGTTGGGCGGCATGCTGGTGTCCCTCAGCCGGATCCATCTCGTCCTTCCTATATGAAGATGTATGTATGAGTATTATATTTATAACATGTGGAGCAGGATATGCACAGACAATCAAACAATAACCAAGGACCTACAGCCCGATCCGCTACCAAAATGAAACGCCCCGACTTGTAATTACCTTTATGCACAGTAACATGTGGGACTACATAATATCACAGTATCCACAGTTGTAAATATCACAACCAACAATAATAATACAATAACAGTACGTCATACATAAACAGTACTTGTCCCGGCACGGAGACATTATTATAACAAGCATCAGAAATGGGTAGTAAAATGCAAGTAGCGAAAGTCTTAATACAATACAACAATAAGCAACAATATGATGATGATGCATCGCGGGATGGATCCGGGCCTGGCAGAGGATGCGCCACAGCTTGCCTCGAACGTACTTGAGCTACGCACAATCAAACTACGCGACCAGGTCACGCAGGCGAGGGGTGAGTCCGAAGTGCTCACCGGGTGAAATCCATAAGCAAACATACATATACAAACAACCGTAAATAATCCAAGTCACATCAACAGTATTAAATTAAAGTTCACAAGAACCCTAAATAACACACTCTGTGATCCTAGACACGCTACACCAATTTTATTATCATGGCCCCTATCACTAGTTAAATGGTGGCCGTCGCCTGGTAGTCAAGCTAGCTAGCCCGTGGACCCCGCCCTAGTACCTCCACGTAAAACTGGCACAGACAGGGAGCAGACCCCAAGCACACTCTCCCCCAACGCCTAAAATAATAATTAGTACAGACAGGGAGCAGACCCCAAGCACACTCTCCCCCAGCACCATAAAAATAAGACTACCATCTGGCTATTCCAACATTTAACTGTGATTTACTAGATGTCTAAGTGTATCCAGTTTTATTATTTCTAGTTATTTAATTTCTATTATCCTCCATTCTCTCATTATCCCGAGCAGGCTCACAGCCTCTCCGCTCGTGTGGATAATACAAGCTTATTCAACTAGTACCCTCGGTACTCTACTCTCACAATTTTCACAGCCATCAACAACAGTGGTAACCTACTAATACCACATTTCTAATATGACCAATAACGTTAACAATAGCATCAATTCAACAACATCAACGTCAACAAATTCCAATTAAATTCATCTCACAACAACCATTCACAGCCACAAAGAATTATTCAAGCATATAACACAGATAGTAAACAAACAGCAACTTGGTACTACGGGCAGTATATAAATATTTACTTATCATCACCTTGGCCGATAAATTCCTCGTGAATTTCTCCCACGGATTCCAAGCCCTCGTTTGCGTCCTCTTCACCTAGATGCATTAACATATAATCACATAAATGCACAACAAAATGATATGCTTATAATAGTCTTTTTTCGTAATTCGTTTATAGTATCACTATGTTATTTATACTCAATGAATATTAATAGGTTATATATATACATGTGTATATACATATATTTATGCATATCACTAATATTGTAGTATACTACATATTTATTTAATGCTCTCAATGTAAATAATGTATACCTATATATTTATATTATTATTATTATTATTCTTCTTGCTATTACTTGTTAATTACCGTTAGTTTAATTTGTGTGTAATATGAAAAGAAGATAAGTCAGCCCACCATAATGTCTAAGTCCAAACGTTCAGCCCATCCCAAGACTATAACCTTCTTCCTTTAATAGTCAGCCAATCAGCCCATCATATTATCCAAGTCTAAAATGTTTTAGCCCGTCACCCAATATTTACTAACCCAAAACTCAAGCCTGCTTCAGCTCACCTGTTTCAGCTTGCCACTAACACAGCGAGACCGGACGGTGCGGGGCTGCAAGCGGCAGCGCGACGCGAGGTGGAGGACGAACGGCGCGGCACTGCTCGGTGAAGGACGACGGCTACATGCACGTTGAAGGGCGGAATGAAGGACGACTACTGAAAGCTGAGGCGTGGCTTGCTCGTCACTGCAGTTCGTGCGGCAGTGGAGGCTCGCAGCGGTGGCCGGTGGGCTGTTGGCTGGTGGTGGCGAGACGCGATGGACAACACGAATGGCGGCGCTGCTGTGCTCTTTCGAGGCGGTGGCGTGTGTGAGTAGGCAGAGGAGAAGGCGCGACTGCACGGTGAAGGACAGGGAGGAGAGGTCGGTAGTAGTGTAACGTGAGGAGGACGAAGGCGGCTCTGTTGCAGGTGCAGCGCGACGGTGTGAGCAGGCGGCAAAGGGAGGGCGACTGGTGGCGGCAGTTGTGTTTGCTGGTGTGGGTGTGGCGGTGGTTAGATTCGGTGGTATGGTCGGCAGTGGTGTGAAGAAAAAGAAGAAGAAGAAGGAAAAGAAATGGTAAGGAAGAAAAGAAACGAAACTGAGTAGTGTTGGGTGTATTAAGCTTTTGTTCATGGTCTGCCATGAAACCATAGTTTAATAGCTAGGAATGTAGAAAAAAACCACGTGATGAAGGTTGAGAAAAAGAAGGAGGTGTCTGCCACATTTCTTCAACCGGGTGAAATCATGAGGGAGCATGCACCATTGAGCTGGAAAGGGACTGAACCAGATTATACTTTCTTATTATTATTATTATTATTATTATTATTATTATTATTATTATTATTATTATTATTATTATTATTATTATTATTATTATTCTTCTTCTTCTTCTTCTTCTTCTTCTTCTTCTTCTTCTTCTTCTTCTTCTTCTTCTTCTTAGAGTGGAAGACTGTTATGCCCTTTCTAGTTTCTCTTAGTTGTAAAACTAACCTACGTAAATAATTGTCCTTTTTAAGGTTTTCCTAATCCGGAAAATTCCGTAAAACATCCGAAGTATGGATCGAAACCCGGAATTGAAATCTGATGCTCGGTTTACCATAAAATAATTTCCAAGATTATTTTTACATGGTAAATTACTGTGCCAAGCATTTTACAGTCCGGTAAAAATATAAATTTTTACTTGGGCTGTTACATGGATAGTCTACGACTTACTGCGGGTGTTGGATATTATTATTAGAATAACAATAATAATAACATATTTAATACTTAAAATTTTTGAATAAATGATTTAAATTATATAATATATAAAAAGGTTTTTCCGTCTTGTGCCCTAGGGTCTATTTCCTCTCCATCAATACCTTTTTTTTTCCTTTAAGTTTTTGGTTTATCAAAAACCAAAATCGGTTTGCTTTTAAATTTATTATTTTTTGAAAAACTATTTTAAATCTAATAGCTTAACACAAGTAATTGCTTTATTATTTAAAATATTACTTACATGAATAAAAACCATGATTATTCATCTCATAATATGTAACAGCCCAGGTAAAAATTTCATTTTTACCGGGACTGTTTAAGTTAATCTACAGTAATTTACTATTGATTTTTAATCATGGGTAATTAAAATTGTGGTAAATCGAGTATTGGATTCCGAAACCGAGCATAGTCCCACGCTCGGGATTTTTCTGCGGATTTTACGGACCGAAGTTGGAATTTTTCCGGGTCCGGGAATCTTCGGAAAAGCCGGGATTATCCTTGAATTATCGAACCAGAAATAAGATAAGTGGGTATACCGGATATTTTCTGGTCCAGGTGGGTCACACTTCACATGCAGCATAGTAACTGCATAATTGAAGTTCAATTATTCAGCCGCCAATTCCTATTCAGCCTGTGACTTATCAATAATTTTGCTGTCTATATAACTATTTCTCTTCTGCCACCAAGCACACCACCATCACCCCTTCATCTTCAACACAACCGTACCTGCAAAATTCAAAAAAAGAAACCATCTCCAAAAGTAGAAAAAAAAAGAAAGAAAGGAAAGAAAAAAGAAAAAAAAAAGAAAACAACACACACCAACACCAACACCCATGCCACATCACCACCACCCTCTTCCTTCCTTCTTCTTTCTTTTCTTTTCCACCGACCGCCACCGGCCGACCACCCCCTTGAACCGCCATCACCATCGAGCCAACGTTACCACCAGCTCCTCCTTCTCTTCTCTTTCTCCTCTCGCCGGCCACCGCAACCCCCCATGCACCGCCTTCTTTTCCTCCCCTCGCGTGTCGCGCGCCGCCTCGCTCCTCCTCGTCGCTGCAACCGACGCAGCAGCCGCCGCCGAGCACCACCAGCGGTCGCGCCCCTCCGTCGCGCTCTCTCGCTGCGTCCCGCCTCGCCCCGGTGCCGCCTCCTCGCGCCGTCCCGTCGTTGCAGGTGAGCAGACCCGGATGTGGGTCGCGGGTCGTGGGTGACCCGGTTCTGTGTTGATGGGTTTTGGATTGTTGGGCCGCGAGTGGTGGGCTGGGCGTGATGGGCTCGGGCTGTTGGTTGCTGGGCCTACTGCGTGGGTAGCGCCTGGGCTTTGTTTGGGGCCTGGGATGACTCAAGTGGTAGGCTGGGCTTAGACACAGGCCCAGTCCAGAATTAAAAAAATAATAATAAAAAGAGAGAATTAAATCTGGGAAAAATAATGAAGAGGAAAAATTAATTTTGGAAAAAAATTATTATATGGTATATAGCATGTGGAAAGAAAATAATAATTTGTAGAAATAGTATTTTGGAAAGTACATACTTAAGAAATAATTATGGAAAGGGTATTATCAAAGTATAATACCGGAATAGTACCCGGGTATAGGAAAAAGTATAGAAGGGCATTTTTGACACTTGAAATAAATGGTGAATGATGATAATAATGGAATCAATCCGGGAGAGTAACCGAGCCGAGTTTATATTTAATTTACGGTATACAGTATTAGCATGGCATTTGCATACCATCTTATGTGTGCATATTATTTGATTGACATAGGAGTTGATAACGAGCAATTTGCTGAGGAACCGGACTTGGAACTTGCTGGACAATTTCATAATTGAATATCGACTAAGGTGAGGATGGATAACCCTTGTTATGTTGCCTGTAATACTTTGTGTGCTTTGTTGTTCGATTGAACTGCTGAATTGTTGATTGTTGGTTGAGTATCTGCTGTGGATATTATTGTTGCTTTTGGACTGTGATATTGACTCTGTGGTTAATATGCTGAGATTGATGTTGAACTATTGACTGTGGAAGTTGAGAAAAAGAAATTGGAATATGAATTGGAATTGGAATTGATTTGAGATGTTGTTATCATTGTCATGTGGAAAGTAGTGGTACGACCCGATGGTTGGAAATTAATTTTGGGATGCTATGGTCGGTTACTTGGTTTGTTGGCTTGTTGCCTGTGGTTAGGGTATACCAAATACCCAGTGGCTCGGATATGCCGAATATCCGTTTGGCTTTTGCCTGTGGTTAGGGTATACCAAATACCCAGTGGCTCGGATATGCCGAATATCCACAGTGGCTCAGATATGCCGAATATCTGGTTGGCATGTTGTTGCCTGAGGTCGGGGTATACCGAATACCCAGTGGTTTGGATATACCAAATATCCGGGTTTTGAGATGTGGATTGGTTTTGACCTAGCATCCGGAATTAATTGATAACCAGGTACAACCCTAGCTTGTCCAGTGACGGGGGCCCGAAAAGATAAAATTGGTAATAATAATTAAGCATTCTTTTGGCCTTGGCTCAGTTGTTGAGATATGTTATTGCTTGTCTGTGGTTGCTTTTAAGTATTACGGTTGCTTGCATATCACTGTTTATCCTTCGTCGGTGAGCACTTCGGACTCACCCCTCGCCTGCGGAGTTTCATCCCGTAGGTTAAGTTGTTACGTAGTTCAGGTACGACGTTCGATGGCTGCTGTTTTCTCCACCTGACTCCGGATCCATACCACCGTTGCATGTGCATAAGTCTTCCGCTGCTATTCTATTGCTTATGATGCTGTACTACATTTCCGCTGCAGTGTGATATATATATTGTTGTACTGCTGATTTCCTGTGATATGTATATTACTGATACTATCTGCTGCTGCTGAGAGCACTGTGTTTGGATTGAATAATGGTCCCCGAGTGTGGGTGACAGTTGTATTGATAGTTGCTATTGTATAATATTTGCACGTTGTACTGTCTGTTCTATCATTATGAATAGTTTCAGCACGTGTTTACTGTGTTACGGTAAATACGGGTCGGGGCGCTTCATAATATATATATATATATATATATATATATATATATATATATATAATAAAATTTTATTACAAAAATAATGTCAAATTGCTTAGATTTAAAAAGTTATATTTTTTAAATAATATTCAAGTATCAAAAATAAATCAAAATTATAATATCAATATTAATTATATCTATCCCATAATTATTGTGTTTTTCTATCTGCAGTTGAGGCATCTGCAAAACTTGTTTGGAATTAATATCGATAACTACTCCTCTTTTAATTTGTCCACTCTATCCTTGTTATCTTCAAGGACAAAATTTTCCCCATCATAATCAGTTCAAGGTTTAGCATTTAAAATTTTAGGATTTAGATTTTTGGAATAATTGGGATCACTTTTTTTTTCACTCAAAATTGGAGGTATTGGCTTATGTTCATTCGTCAATGTGTCTGAATCCACGAGCTCTGCATTTACTCCAAGCTGCCCCCAGGTTTTTTTTTTTTTTTTGAGAACTGTCCCCAGTTTTAGAGAAGTACCACCAGTATTTGCATAATTTTTTACTTTTAGTTATCCACAAAGCTTGACGTCACTATAGAGATTTTCAAACCAAGGACTTCATCTTTCTCCGTTACATGCTGACCCCAAACTGCTAATATTAATGAGAGCATACATACAATGTTCAATTTTGTATGTAAGTGAAAAAAATTGGTTTTATTTCATGGATCAGTCCTACCGTTACAAACGGACACCTCAACGTTTAATGAGCATTTACACTTGCAACTCATAAGGCACAAGGGATTTGTACAGGAAATATATATGTAAAACCGGAGCGCGAAGATGGTTCTGAATATTTGCTTGCAATGGCACAATCTGTGCCCTGTTTATTCGTTTAAGCTATGTTAAGCAGGGGAAGTCCCTCGGAAAGCAGGAGAATGGGAGCACTTTAGTGTGGTTAGGCCTCGTTGCTTTGTTGTGTCTGCTTGGAACTCGTCCTGTGACTGGTTTTCTGGTTGATATGACAAGAAATGGCATCAACGTTATCAGTTTTGTATGCATCTAACGCCAACAATTGACTAGACAAGCTTAGAGCATCATGGAATTACATGCTAAACTGGCAATTGTAAACTATCGTATATAAGGTTATGCTGGCCTGTTTTAACCATGTTATCAAAGTCGGTTGAATTGTAAAAAAATAGAAGCTTAAAGAAATAAATGAATCTCAAAAGACATTTTCATCAGAAAGGGGAAAACTAGAGATTGCCATATGGTGTAATCTCACAATGTGGGAGTCAATAATTTGCAAATCCCACGAAAGAAATGAGAAACACTTAACAAGGTGCAGAAGCAATACGGGAGAACCAACAAACTAGCATTCCCTAGGTTCAAATGAGAGTAGAAGAAATGGGACTAGCAGTTTCCTGGGTTTTGGATCTCTCCTAAACTGGTTTTGTTCGAGAAGAGAATCCCGTCGTAGTCATAAAGTTGTTTATGATCTTATGAAAAGAAAGGAAAGTAAATAGAAAAGTCAGGAAAGAGATTTCTTTTCTTTTTTCAGGGTGGAAAATAGAAATAACCTTTACAGCTTGATCACATGAACAACTTCTCCACACACACACGACGCGGAATATTGGAAATCCGAAATTGATTGACATATGAAAACCCACTGTATCGGGTTCAAGTTGAACGTTTATGTTCAACTGACAATGACCGCCCCATGAAGGCAGAGAAAGGACATACTCGAGCTTTATACACGCAAAAAGGAACATGTTCAAGCTCTATACACACTATCAGGTAAAAGAAAGCTAGTAACTTACTTTTGATGATTGAAGAGGGAGGGGGTCAATATTTGAGGATCGAATAGAAATCTTGGCAATCTCAGTAACAGCAGCTTCCCTCACAGCAGGAACATCACTAGCCAGAGCCTCATAAGCAGCTTCAAAAGCCTCTCGCCAGAACCGGGGCAATCTAGTTTTTGCACTTTGTGTATACACGCCCCACATCCGCCTCACAACCTTCTCTTTCTCCTCTACTTCCTAACCAAAAAAGTATAAACTTTAACCAAATAAGCGTACTAATCATTGTGAGCACAAAAACAAGATCACACAAGTAGAGAGAGTTGAGAGAGGTACAAGGACGTCAAGATCATCGTGGGTTTGCAAGTCAAGCTCGTCGGAGAGGTGTGCGAGGTTAGTGGACCATTTTAGAGTGACTGTGCCAGTAAGCATAGACCAAAGTGCAAGAAGGGTAATTGCAGCCAAGACCCAGAATTTGTAGCGAGACTTGCCAAAAGGACTGGTACCCGAATTCCCTTTCTTTGTTGTAGTGGCTGTTATGGTGGGATTTGTTGTTGGTATTGTTAGCACAGTAGGAGCTCCATTTTCTTTCATTTTTGCTTGACAGTAGCAGAGGAGAGACGAGAAGTGGAGCGGCGCACTGAATTATTTGGTGGAGGTGCTATAAGGTGCTACTGTGTTGTAGGTGGGATATCATAAATTTTGGCATAAGCTTTTCATTAAATTGAGAGAGAAATATAGTCCTGGAATTCGGCAGCTACCAATGAAATGGACCCTACTGTACTTTTTTTCCGCTCCCAAGAGCTGGCCAGCCCACTGGTAGATAATGACCTTTCGTAGGCAATTTCATCAACCTTTATTTCTGAAAATGGCTTATCACTTCATTTTGAATAGAAAAAAAAAAGTTTTACCACTCCAATTTGCAAAAACATAATCTATCACTTCGACGACACTTGTTCAACCTGGCTTATCACTCATAAGTTTTTTCCTTGTAAGTGTTTATTTAGTCTTTATTTTATATATATCTAATAGATTTACAATAGAACTGGTGGTTAGTTGATGGATTTCAATTCCATCCTTTTGTTGTTGGAGACTCTCAACACCTCTTCCTTGCCTGGCATCCATGGATCTGAAGCTTTCAACTTCGAGGCTTCTAGATCTACGGATACAAAAGTAAGAGTTGATGAGTTGTTCTTCCTTTCTTCCAGTGGCCTTGTGGGCTTGTTGCAGATAGCGGATAGTTGTTGTTGTGTGAAGTATGGAGCTTGTTATGAAGTGTTTACTCACAAAGGAGGATATGGGCTTTCTTCTGTTTATCCGGTGATGGCTATTGTTTGGCTTGCTCGGGTTTCAGAGATAAAGCCGATAGCTACCGACCACCGGAAGCGAACTTGGTTGCTGTTTGGGGTTAATCCTGCTTTGTGCGGATTGAACGCCCTCGCGTCCATGGGTAGTTGCGAGTTCTTCGGTTTGAGTTTTAACTCTTACCTATGTCTGAATTAAAGAGTAACCGTTTTGTATTCATGGTTCATGTTTTGTTTGGGGATTTATTCCTCTATGTTTGTGGCTTTTAATTATGTTATTTTCCTTGTTTTTAGCAGTGTAATTTGTGCTAATATGTATGTTGTATTCGTTTATATTAATATATTTTTACCCCTTTCGAAAAAAAAGAAGAAATAATGTGGACCATGTGAGTAACATGAAATGTACTTGTCAAGGAAAAAGAAAAAAGAATTTCCTCCTTCCCCAAAAAATTTCTATGGATTGATTGATTATTTAGGAGGCGATCACGAATAACCGAAGAAATTAAAGTCAAAGAGGTGGACCGTGTTTGACACTCTGACGCTCCTTATTATCGGCTTAGATAGAAATGACAATAACGCGTAAAGTTGTCGGCTCACTTGAAAAGACCTGACAGCATTTGCAACCGACAAAATTTAGCAACCAAACCAATAAACATTTCACTCGTAATAACGCGTTTGGATTTGATCTAAAATTACAAACACCGTCGCTACGAGAATCAATTTTGGTAGAAATTACACGCAATGCAAATTAATTGTGACATAACCTTGTGAGAGCCAGAGGAGAACCTCGGACAACATACTCCCAAATCCTTCCAGGGGTAAAGTCTTTTGAGAATTGAAGAATTGCTTGCTAGACAGATTTGGCAACCTACAAAATGTTGTATTGTGAAATAAATGCAATACTGGTGTTCCCTCCCTTCCAAAAAAACAAAAAATGATGTGTTTACCCTTTTAGAAATTTGTAAGAAACGTTAATTACTAATTTTCTTTTTGATCAACGTTAATTACTAATTTTCTAACTATATCCTCATTATTAAACAACAGAACGTGAGAAAAATTGAGTAAATGAATTCTCATAGAAGAAAAATTTTGGCAAATATTACTGTATTTTTATACATAGATTGTTTAAATTATTTTGATAAATTGACATAAGTCCGTAAGCTTTATTAGTTATGGAATGAATGAAGAATTAACAAAGAATGGTAAGAGATGGAAAATGCACTGCCTGAATTGCACCTCACATTAGTGGTCAATACACATGAGTTATTCTGTTAAAAAAAATACCTAAATTATCTGCCACTGACGCATATTGTTGCGTCAAATTGAACGCTTTGGCGGCTTCCGGTGATCAATCCTGCACCAAAATTATTTCACCCCATCATATCATTCACCATTCCAACAAGGTGAGATTTGGGCCTTGAAGCTACTATTCAGGATGGGTTTCAGAAGTCAAGGTTGCAGTTATTTTTTCCCCCGCAGGCCCGCACCCCGCCTGGTAGCAAATACTAATATATTAGCCCGAAAAGGTATGAGTTGAGAATCCTAAACATCCCAAGAGAATACTAAACATCCTAAGAGAATACTTAAACTATTGTGAATAATGGTATTACTATTGTGGATAATTGGAAGAAAGGCAAGAGGAAGAAGAGAAGGAAAAATTGCAGAGCAGCAAATTTTGCTCATTAGTCTATTCGTTTTTCCCTTTGCAATATATAGGAGAATACAAGCAATGTTAGGTGAGTACACGTAAATGACATTCACGTGTTTTATTTACAACACTCCCCCTTGAATGTCATTGTGTATTGAGTAGAATACGCTTAGAGAGAACTGCCTAATTAAAAACCTTACCAAGAAAAACCCAGTGGGATAAAAACTTGGTGAAGGAAAAAAGAGTGCAGTGCGTATTCTGCTCCCCCTCATTTTGGCCTCTCTGGATTTTTTGATGTTGTTGCATGCCAATCGTCCTTATCAACTTTCGATGATATTTGGTGGCAGATGCTTTGTCCGATTACTTTTGATACTGTACTACTTTAGTTGGGCAATGTTGACAGCATTATCTTCATGATTTTGTCGTTGGAGCGTCTATCTTGTCATCTTGCTTTTGTAGTCCCGATGATATTGTAATATCATGTGTAAAGTTGTAGTTGATGTCCGTCTCTGCTTTATGTGGTCTGAATAAGGGATCTACATCTGAAAAAATCAACTTTACTTTCTTTCAGGTTTACAGGATTACACATTTGTTATTTCCCGAAGATAAGAGCAAATACATATCTTGCCAATAGGCTTAAATCAAAAGCTTCAGGCTTTATGTTACAAGCAATACATATTGCACTAAGACAGGGTACTCCAGGACCAGTCTAATAGCACGGTATTTGAAAGCCTCTTCTGGAGTTCCAATCACTAACCATATAGATATCAACATAAAATTTATTCATACTCAAAAAAGATTTAAACTCAA
Organism: Turnera subulata; assembly: GCA_028386065.3. Classification (NCBI taxonomy): domain Eukaryota; kingdom Viridiplantae; phylum Streptophyta; class Magnoliopsida; order Malpighiales; family Passifloraceae; genus Turnera; species Turnera subulata. The sequence continues at coordinate 32,106 of JAKUCV010007196.1, forward strand.
TTTAATTTTTGTAATTTCCCGGGAATTAGTTGCTTCAGGCAACTTGGATCCTTCAGGGATCTTCATGTATATTTCACAACTTATGGATCCATAGTAGGCTGTAAAAGCATTCATTAGATGCATTTCTAATTCTTTTCATATAATGCCAGACTTATCAAAATAATTTCATCCACCACAGGGGAGTATATCTCCTCACAATTAATACCAGGTCATTTGGGTAAACCTTGTGCTACAAACCGTGCATTATATCTCAATATCTTTTCTTCACAAGTACCCATTTTTCGACCAATCAATTTTACACCTATCTAGTGTACGGACTACCGGTCTGAAAATTTTCTCGCTTCACAAGCGAGTCCAACACAGTCTTTAATCATATCTCTTTATTTTGGCCAATCATACAACACCTACATTCATTAGTAGGTTCATGATCCTCATTTTAGCGCTATGTAAAATAAATAAAAATTGTATTCCGTCGACGGTTATTTCATGTCGGTTCCATCTTATCTCTGACACTGTAATTGAGATCTCATCATATTCACTTATTTCAGGTACCTGAGTTACTTCTGGAACTTTATCAATTTGTGTCAGAGAATCAACCTCTTCTAGGGGACTTTTAATTCAAACCTCTACTGGAGGCCATATTTTCTTACTGGGGCCATCTTATCACTTTGCTCCTTTATTCTCTATAGGGAATTTCTTTTCTTTTGGAACCGAGTATAATCTATAGATTCATTTGCATACTTATATTGTTCTTCAGGAACATCAATTGAAACAGGAGCATTTGCAGCTGGTATATGGTCACACTTAATTTAAATGTGTCTGGCAAGTGCATATCAATTTTTCTGCAAATGAATCATCTTCTTTTGAACTTCAGGTTCACACTAATTGATATGAGGATCAACATTCATATATATTATGCATTTCAACAATCTTGATCCAGTTGCTTCTTTCTCCCCCTGATGTTGGGTATACACACATATCGAATTATCAATAAGTAAATCTTGCTATAAATGAATCTCCAATCTTTTAGTCAATAGTTTCAATAATGTTGTGATTTAATGAAGATTACCCAACATCTATTCCCAACCTTCTTTAAGGACCAGATTAACTATGCTGTGGTGGAGCATAATATACTGTACAACCAACGGTCCGAAGATGGGAGATATTTTGTGACCAAGAACCAATGGGGAGATCTTATGATCTTATAATATCTTATTGGCTTGATGCACATTTACTGCGTATAAAATACCATAATCATATTTCATCAATGGTCCTGCAATCAATTGTCAATATGGCCCAGATCTCTTTGGGTTTATTTCCAATGATATACATTCTCCATTGAAGAAACATACCAGCATTATCTAGACATATAGTCTAATAACATGAGTAGAACTGTTTTCTTTGTTGAGGGTGCCTCTCTAGGAAGAAGAAATAGGTTAGCTTATAGTATGGTGAATGAGCAGCAAGAGGAATTACCGAATGATCTGGCGAGAATTCCTCGTTTAGTGTTTGTTGATGAACTATATTCATCTAGGTTCTTTGTAACTCCTATGGAAGAAACATTCTTCCTAGAGGACCAAAGCAATCTAAAGGCTTCCTTTTATGGCTCGGCTAATTCTATTATATTTTTCATATCTAATAGACTGCAGGATTTTCAGCTAGAGCCTTCATGTCAAATTTTAAATCAATGCAGTTATTATCAGATTTCCATGATGGCTCGAAGCGTCCCAAGGGTGACTGGGTTACCACCTACATGGCCTAAGGTACGACTTTTACTGTGGAATTGCAGGGGTGTAGCAAGAAGATCTCAAGACTTTGTGCGTACCTTAAGGGATCTGAAGAATCAGTACAAGCCTAACATGGTACTGATTACTGAGACTCTGTGGCAAGCAGGAGAGAATCATGGAGTAATACCACTCCGTTTTCCTCCAGCAAATCGGTTTGAGTTGCCTAGAGATAACAACATGGGTGGTATGTGGTTCTCCTGGAACGATAGTGTTAGGGTTAACATCAATAACGAGGCCCAGAGCTTTAGGGCCAATGTTGTACCCAACCATTAAATAATTTCATTCAACTTTATGTATGAGAACAATTCCTCTATGTGGATGTTCTCAAGTAATGATCCCTTATGCAATAATAATATGCATATTTTCTTTTAGCCTTGCCATTGTGATAATCTTTGTAGTCATAATAATTCCTTCCATATCCTTGGCAACAGGCACAATCATAACTAACTGTCTTATTCACTTCAGGGAATGGAGCAGAATCGATTTAATGGGATCCGTAACAATTTCTTTAATTACTGTAAACAAAAATATTTTGTACTCTTCAGGAGTCTATACTCTTCAGGAGCGTAAGCATATGATCTTCTGGATCATAGTTAAACTTGTGTTCTTCACAGTATAGGTAGTTAAACTTGTGTTCTTCATAGTATAGGTATGCAACAGTATTCACATACAGTTTTCCTCTCCCCCTTGAATACTGTTGCATTTTTTGGTAGGTGGAATATTGCTCTTCAGGAGCACATTAAAATTCATGCTTTTCTGGTGCAGATTAATTTACTTTTATGGGAATAATTTCAGTTTATTAAGTACGAAATACATCATTGCATTGTCTTCAGGACAAATGCCGGGGTCATTATTCGAGAAACGACAATGCCATATAAAAAAATTAAGCAGTAAAGATAAACATAATATAATAAATATAACAGAAATAATAAAACTAGATATAAAATAAAATTAAACATAAAAATTAAATCAATATATGTCAACTTGCACATTCAGGGTAAGCAAGAATAATATTTCAATATCCTGGTCATCATCTCGACCAAACATGGTTTTATCAATATTACATTTTGTCCTGCTGGGACACGCTTTTCTTTACGTGCGTACACTTGTAATCAAATTTCGTGAGAATAACCATCTTCTTGTGGTCATTCAATGTCCCATTTCTGTTGGTCATATAAATATTTGCAGGACCTTTTGGCAGTAAGACTTCCGGTCTTTGCTTGCAATTTTCTTTTATTGAGTCTTTTGGACTCCCTCATTTAGTCTTCCAGACTATTGTCATTTAAATGCACTTCAGCATTTAATGCCCATAACAAATTTCTTCCGGAAATTCTAAGGGCCTCCAATATTTGTATCATAATTCCAAAATTAAATAAATAAAAGACTTTAATAAATAAACATGGGCCTTTTATTAATTAGCCCAATTAAAATAGAGAGAAATTAAATACAATGGGCCTTATATGAGCCCAATTGAAATATGAATTAAAACAAGAAAATAATATAATGGGCCTTTTCATAGCCCAATAAATGACCAAAAAATTTAATGCGATGGGCCTTGTATGAGCCCAAAACGTATATAAAAAAAAAGAGGCGGCTTAGCCGGCCAATAAATGAAACAAGGCGGCTTTGCGGCCAACAAAGAGAAAAGGCGGCTTAGCCGGCCAATAGTGAATACTAAGCAAATAACCGAAAAATTAAATGCGATGGACCTATTAATAGCCCACAAAAATTAAATAAATACGTAAATATTAAATGCAATGGGCCTTTTAATAGCCCACAAAGTATATAAATATAAATTCTCCCACCCCTTTTTTTTATCTCCATATATTTTTTTCTTATTTTTTTATAGTCAGGATATATATTTACTGTTTTTTTTTAACCAGACTGGGCCGTAAACAGTACCGGCCCAGGCCCTCGCACAGTGCCAACCCAGGCCCATGCAGAGTGGCCCGAGCCAGCTTGCCCAAAAAACCCAGCCCGAGCCCAAACGTTTCAGGTCCAGGTCCACGCGGGTCAACCCGACCCAGACCACAGACCCATTCACACATCTGGGTCGGGGTCGTCTTCAACCCAGCTGTGGCAGGCGGCGGCGCGGCGAGGCTAGGCAAAGACGGGCGGTGGTACGAGGAGGAAACCCGGCCAGCGAACGAAGGCTGCTACGGCGTGGAGGCGTCGCGACCGTTGGTGCTGCGTCGGCGACGAAGGACGGCCCGGCTACTCTCCGTCGTCGTCGATCTGCTACAGGCCGGCAAAGGCGAGGAGGCGCGGCTAGTGGCGGCGGGCGTTAGCTGCTCGTGTGCAGAAGAAGCAGACCCGACTCGGCTGCAACGGGTCGCCGGGTTCCGCCATCGGGTCGTCGTCTCCCGGAGGCGCGTTGGGCGGCGGAAACGGATGGGGAAGATCGCGTTCGGTCGGCGACGTCCCGGCGAGCACGATGGTGGTGACGGTGTCGTGCACGGCGGCGCGGAACGCCCTGGCATGAACAGTACCAGAGGGGTGGCGCACTGTTCTTCGTTTTGGTTCTGGATTGTTTTTCCTTCAACTCTGTTGGTTTTTTTTTCCTTGCTTGGTAGAGAAAATCATGCTGATAACGTGTTGTAAATGGGAAAAATTGCAGAGCAGCAAATTTTGCTCATTAGTCTATTCGTTTTTCCCTTTGCAATATATAGGAAGATACAAGCAATATTTGGTGAGTACACGTAAATGACATTCACGTGTTTTATTTACAATATAAACATCCCACATGTTCTAATTCTATATATATAGGTGCAATATTAGCTCATCTTTTTTTCTTTTTGGGTCATGCCTCATTACCTGATGCTTCATACCATGTCTTTCACCAAGAAAATCATCTTCTTTTGTAACCAATAGACCACCGCGGGATTGAGGTATTGCGTCGGTCAAAGTTTACGTAAGGTTTAAAGAATCTGCTGCACATGCTCACGGAATGAATTCAATAAATCTGGTTCTAGGAACAATTTCACATTGTAAATTAAACTTAATCAAAGAGCAGAGCCTCATGCCACATTATTATTTAATTTGTGTATTTATTTTTCAAGTATACTTCAGAATTCATATAAGAATTGTCCAAAGGATTAATACGGTTAATCCATTCTTTCATCCAGCTGAGCTGACTCGCCAAGGGAGAATCCGTTCCTTAATACAACTGAATCGGCTAAGCGAGATGGTATGTAAGTAGTCCATAATCCAGCTGAATAGGCAAGGGAGATGGTATGTAACTGTAAGTAAGCCTCCCCCTAGTAGATGTCCTAAGTAAGCCTCCCCCTAGCAGAAACCCTTCCGGGGAGTATAAACTCATCAGGTGCAGATGAAGAACTTGCAGATTGTGCAAAAACAAGAAGATAAAACGATTGCAATTTTTGACTTATGGCTGCTCAGGTAGATGCATACCAGATCATAAAACAAGTTTCATATGTCCAGACATAAAATTAAGCATCATCATCACTGCAGCCATATGAACTTCTGACAACGAGATTCTATAACCATTATGACAACACAACAAAAAACAGAAGAAGCTTGTTTATATTAAAAATCCAGAATGATGAAATAATTATGAACCTCAGAGATATTCCACAAAGTGGAAGTTGCAGACAATCGACATAGCATCAGATTCTGACCGCCCGTCTGCTTTTTCTCATCACTGATTCTAATTCAAATCCATGCAATTAAACCAATTATCCTTATTCACGTTATACTGATTCCAAAGCTTTGAAATGTCATTTGGCAGGCAATGGTGAGAGAAATATAAAACACAAAACTAACAAGGAGGGGAATGCACTGGAAAGGCATCAGATAATAAGCGGAGTACTTAGTCCACATCTAATTCAGTGTGTAGGATAAGAATTTTCGTACATCATTTGCCTTTCATCACCGGGAAACACAATATGCAACAAATAGAGGAACACAAACCATATAGCAAAAAAAACAAACAATAAATTCAACCAATACAAAAAGAAAAGAGCACACATGGCATCAGATAATAAGCGGAGTTTGTAGTCAACACAAAAGTGTTCAGTGTGTAGGATAAGATTTACATTTGAGTCATCAGCTGCCATAATAAATCACACAATAACAACATATTAAAAGAAGAAGAAGAAACAAAAAAAGAAAACAACACCATACTCCTGCGAGCGAGCAAATCTAATAAGGGAAATATAGGTAGGTCCATTTGACGCCAAGGCAAGAACAAAGATTGCAATGGGCTGGTAAGCCAACCTTGAAATTCACTCTGTGCATCTGTTTTATCCCCTCTAGCTTTCTTTATTCGCCAAATCGAGGAGCGGGTAAACAGATGCAACAAAAACGACATAAACAAAACTAATCTAAAAACACAAGGATTTGCAAATAAACAATCTCGATTTGTGAATTATGAGAAAACGGGAGAGACGGAAGAATACGAAGATTGTACCAAACACATAACTAAGAACCGATATTTGACCCGTAGATCCATCTCTCGAGACGGAGGTTACAGCCCCTGCTGCTCCCTGGAGAGATGGTGCAGGGTGACAGCGGCGAGCTTCGCTTAAATAGGGTTTTTACAAAATCAATTAGGGTTTACCTGATGGGGGCGGTCTCGTTTTATCAGTTGTTTTCCTTTGTTTTCTGGGTGGGTTCGGTGCCATAGGAGTCTGGGCCTGGCATAGTAGGGGAAAGTGTAGGATGGGCTACTTTTCTAGTGTTGGGCCTGAATGATTGCCGATTCCTTGTGCTATTTAAACCAGGGGAAAAAAAAAAAAAAATCACTTGCCAATATTTGTTTAGGATTTGAGAGATTAACTCGTATATTTGTGTTCCATCTTATTTGAAGGTAGATACTTACTCCAAATTTAATTTTAAATTCTTTTTCATGTATATTGAAAGACAATCTTTATTTTTTTGGAGATACCACTAATGTTTTTTTATTATTAATAAACTTATTTTATTAGATACGTCTTAGATTCTAGTGTTGGACTCCTAAGTACTAGATAATTTCTTTACTTCATAAGTATAATTGAAGAAAACCAATAGAGAGTGATTCACTGGTGTCAGTAACTTGAATATTTGGGTTTCTGAGAATACCAAGTATGTTTTCCTAATTGCAAACTCAATACTCATTCAATTTCAGAGTTAATCTATATGTACATACTAGGAAATTTTCAGTTCTCCCTCTAACAACAGGAAAAAAAAAAGAAAAAGAAAAAGAAAAGCCTCTCCTCTGGTCATTGCTCTTCGTGATGCTCTTTCTTGATATCAGCAGGAGGTAGAAAGCAATCCATTGACAACCCATTTATGTTGAAATCAACTTCCTCAATCGTCCATGTTTCCTCGATCTTCCTCTTGTGATTAATTGGCCCTCCATATCTGTGAAGTGTTGCAGTAGTTGTTCCACTATGTGCGATATTGAGGCCCTCTATATATCTATAATCTCCCACTGTTGTCTCAATGGTTGTCTCCCAAAAGGCTGCATCATTTCCCTTGATGGGTTTCATCTTCACTAATTTTTTGTCCTCAAGCTTGACAAGCAGCCCCGTTCTGTGGCTGAAATAGCCCCATATTGTATGGTGGCGAACTTCCGTGTTTGATGAACTTTGCGCTTGGAGGATATTCGCGTCAGTCTCGACCTTGAGCACGAAACAGTCTTCGCCGTTGATGTTTTGCTCCCCTGTGCATACAGCCTCTAAGAACAAGTGAGCTGTGCATCTTGGATCCAGTCCCTGTAATAAGTGTTAGAATAATTACTTTATGCCTCAAATATCTTGATAAATTATTAGACAATCAAGAACAATAATCAGGTATAGTAAGGCGTATCCGAATCAATGATGAACAAACTTGAACGTTGATCGGAGAGGATTGGGCTTCATTACAAAATACCCCCCTGTACTTTCGGTCAAACTAGGATCACCCCCTGACAAAAAAAAAAACTGGTATTTGACCCCCTAAACTTTGTAATTTCACAATTTACCTCATTCCGTTAGGGTTTTTGCAATTGTGTTAGTTGACTTAACGGAATGCACGGATGATCGACACGTGTCAAGATGATTACCGTTGATTTTTTTTAAGAAATTTCATAAATATAAAATGTAACAGCCCGGGTAAAATTTGGATTTTTACCGGGACTGTTAAAGTCATTATACAGTGAATTACCGGACGAATTAACCTTAGGTAATTAATTCACAGTAATCGGCAGTCGTTTTTTTTCGAAACCGAGAATTTTCCCGCTCTCGGGAGTGTCTTCCTAACTAACCGAGCCTCGGTTTTCAGTTCCGAGACTTGGACGACGTTCAGGAGGATTAATCGGATTTTCCGAGCCCAAGTCGTATTTTTGAACTCGGGACGGGATTTGTCGGAAAGACGGGAGTATCCCTGCGTTTACGGGATTCCGACGCGAGAATCCGGACCGGCTGAATATGGTTGCCCGAGCCACTCTTCTTCCTCCTCTCTCCTTTCTCTTCCTCTTTCCCGGCTACATTTCTTCTCTTTCCCGGGTTTTCCTTCAGCCAACGCGGGCCCCACTTTTCTTCTCTCTTTTCTTTCTTTTTCTTCCTTTCTCCTTCTCCTTTTTCTTCTTTTTTCTTTCTTTTCTCCTTCTCTTTTCCTCCCAGCCGCCGGACCCTCTTCCTTTTCTTGCTGTTTCCCCGTGACTTGATGTCTTCCCCATCTCTTTGTCTTCTTTTCTTTTTCTTCTTTTTTATTTGTTCTCTTCTCTTCCATCTTCCTCATCCTTCCCCTCCTGCCTCTACCTCCTTTCTCCATCAGCAAACCGACGCTGCCTCAACTGGAGCCGTTGCTCCAATCTTCTCCCTCAACCTTCCTTCTTCCCCTGCCGCCGCACCTTTCCCCACTCCTCCGCCTCCGTTTGCAACCACACCGGAGGCAAGGAACCGCCGCCACAGCAAGACACCGCCACCATTGAGAGCCAACGCCACCATCTACACCTTCTCCTTCCCCTCTCTGCCGCGGCACCGCCGCACCCCTCCCCGCTGCAGATCGACACAGCCACGGCCGTGTCGAGTTCACAGCCGCCGAGACGCACATCAGCAGCCCGCGTCCCCATCTCCACGCAACGACCACCTGCCCCGCCACCGGTGCGTTTCCTCCTCGCCGAGCTCACACCTGACACCGACACCGAGCCCCTCCTCACGGTGCCGACGTCGCACGCCTACCCTGCAGCCTCGTGCGCCGCTGCAGCCGTCGCCCTTCGTCACCGCTCGTGCCTCTTCTCCGCCGCTCGCGCTTGCCAGCCGCCGCCGCGCCGTCGTCTGCTGAATCAAGGTGAGCTGGATGTTGGCGACCCGGTCACGTGATGCTGTGGGTCGGGTTGACCCGCGCGTTTGGGTGGGTTTAGGGTTTGGTCTGGTGGGCTTTGGTTGTTGGGTTTGTTGGGTTTTGGTTTTGGGTTTTGTTTGGTTGGGCTTGGGTAGGATTTAGATGATGGGTTAGAGTTTGTGGGCTGAGGTGTGTGATTGGGTTTGATTTTGGGTTTGAGTGGATATGGGCTTGGGTTTAGGACTTGGGCGTGGGCTGTGTTGACCTGGGTTGGTGTTCTGGGCTGACTCTTGGGCTTGGGTTCTGGGTTGGCCCAGTCCAGTTAAAAAAACAAATAAATAAATAAAAACTATATATAAATAATTATATTTCTGGTAATAAATATAGATATAAGGTTTTGTAAATAATATAAATTCTGGAAAATGCATATACCTAGTATATGGTTATGTTTTAGGAAATAATTACTAAAATATATTATCTTGAAAATTAAGGTAATTATGTTATGGTTATTTTAATAATAATATGGTACGTATGAGTTATAATATTTTGGAAAATATATATATGAACCCTGAAAACTATACCTTGCTTTGAAAAATTAGTATTATGTTTAAATAGAAGAATGTATATAACTATGTAAGATATATAATTGTTTGGGAAGTAATTTATTTTTAGGGAATAAGAGTACCTATTTATTAATTTGTAATCAGAATAAGCCTTTATAAGTATATGTTCTTCGGTAAAGAATATACGTAGCATACGATTGTTTATATATTTTGTTTAGAATAGAAATAATAATAATAATACTTGGTAATTATATTATGATAAATAGCTTAACGGAAATATTTTGGAAAAATATGAACATATGCTATCTTTCCAGAAAAATTATGGTAATTATTATTTTAGAAATCATAATCATTTTATGAAAATATAGTTTGAAAAGAATTTTAATTAAAGTATACTACCGAAATTATATTCGGAAATACGTACAGTTAATTATTTTCGGTAAAAGATGGAAATAAAGGATAAGTAATCGGGATGGGTAATTTCGTAGTATTGGCATCATAGTATACCGAATATGTGCATTTATGTGTGTGTACATTGTTTTGTGTATAGGTTTGGATATCGGGCCGTTTCTCGAGGAGCCGGCTTTGGACCGGTCATTACCTTCAGAGTTGAATAATCGGCCAAGGTGAGGATGGATAAACCTTGATATGTGCCCGTAATGCTGTGTGTGCATGTTGTTGTTGTTTGATTTGCTGGAATGACTGTTGACTGTTATTGGATTGCTGTGGAATTGTTGATGTTGTTGTTGTTGTTGATTCGTGTTAGACTTGTGTATGTTGTATTGGAAATATTGTTGAACTGCTATTTGTGAATAATTGATGACATGAGGTTGTTGATTGAATGTGAATGTGGATTAACCTGAGGAATATTGATGATGATGTTGGACTGTAATATTGGAATTGTGAAACTGTGTTGAGAATAATGATGAACTGGTCAATGTGGATAATTGAGAAAGGAATAATGAGTAATGGAAATGGTATTGGATTTGATATTGAGATGATGATGTAATTGTCACTTGGAAAGTAGTGGTACAACTAGATGGTTAGAGACTAGTTCTGTGGTGCCTTGCCAGAGGGTTTGTTGGTTGGGGTGTTGACCCCGGATTTGTGATATTGGGATGTTGATCCCGGATTTGAGATATTGGGATGTTGATCCCGGATTTGAGATATGGGGATGTTGATCCCGGATTGTGGTGGGGCCTGGCATCCGGAATTAGTTAATAACCAGGTACGACCCTAGCTTGTCCAGTGACAGGGCCCGGAAGATAAAATTGGTAATAAAAATAATTAAGCATTCATTGGTTGTGATGTAGTTGTTATGGTATTTTACTTGCGATGTGACTGGTTGAGCTTGATGTGACTGGTTGAGCCTGATATGATTTAGTAGATTCCTCTGACGTGTTGCTTGTGTTGGTTTCCTCTGTTGTGTTGTTAGAGTTGTATTCCACTGTTATGCTGTTTGTGATAGTTTCCATGTGATGTGAGGGTTTGCTTATTGTTGTGATGGCTGCATTACTTCGAAAGTATTGCGGTTGAATATATCACTGTTTATCTTTCGTCGGTGAGCGTTTCGGACTCACCCCTCGCCTGCGGGGTTTCATCCCGTAGGATGAGTTGTTTCATGTACAGGCTTGGTACATTCCAGACAGGCTGCAGCGTTTCCCTTGGACAGGCTTGGATCCATAGATTGCATGTGTCGCATACAGTGTTAGTGAGTTAAAGACTTCCGCTGTGCATATTGTTATTGTTGTTGGGCCATTGGACCAGTTTCATTATTGTTGATGTAATCGATGTTGGGCCGTAGGGCCATACTGTTGTTTATTATTTTGGGCCGTTGGGCCGAGTTTAGGTTGTCCACACTGTATGCTTGGGCTTGTTGGGCTGGGTTGTCACAGTTCCGGCTCGTGTTTACTGTGTACGGTAAATACAGGTCGGGGCGTTTCATAAAATTATATTTTGGGTTTCTAAAATTTCATAAACAAAAATTTTTTAGTTAAATTTTTTCAAATTGACTCTGTATTCTTTTAAAAAATGAAAAAATTGACTTTATAATTTTTCATCATTTTATTTTTTTAAAATATAAAAAATGTTATTAAAAAATAAAGAAAAAAACGAACTTTAACCGTAATCACATTTAAAAGAAGAAAAAATAAAACATTTTAACGATAGGAGGAAAAAGTTCGAATGAGAATTTTGGCCTATTTATGTGTTTGATAATTTTTTTCTCTTATTTTATTTAAAAAAACAACTTTTTTGTAAAAAGGAATTTTACTCAAAAAAATTTACAAAAATGCAAAAAAATTACTCCAAAAAAATTTACAAGAAGGGAAAAGAACATGATTATCACGTAAGTGCTCCACTCTCCACATAAAAATTGAAAATTTTTCTCCCCAATTCATTCCAATTAAAACTAATGAACACAAAAAAAATACACTCATCTCCTCCTCTTCTTCCCCCGCCTCCTTCCTCCTTCTCCTCTTCTTCCCTCGCCTCCTCCTCCTCCTCCTCCTTGTCCCCATTCGGTTCCTGCAAAATCCATTTCCTTCTCTCTCCCCTTTCACTCTTTTACCGCAAAAAACCATCAACGGCAAATCACAAACCATCAACGGCAAAACAACAACACCCTCCCTCGGCACCATCTTCTTCTCTAGCGTCGGCAAGTCCGACTTCGTCGCCAACAAGCTCTCCCAGACCCTCACCTCCCTCTCCATCCGCTCCTCCTTCTCTCCCTCGACGCCCTCCACGGCGACATCAGCGCCCTCTCCTCCCTCGACATCATCGTCCTCAGCAAGTCTAGAAGCACTGAGGAGCTCCTCCGCCTCGTCCCCTGCGCCCTGGCCAAGGGCACCTACCTCGTCCTACCTCCTCTCCTTGGGTGAGCATCGACGACGCATTGCCCTTGTGTTGTTTTGTTTACTGTGTGTGAAATTAAAATTGAAATTGAAATTGAAAAGGGTGGTGGGTCACAGCCGGTGGTGAGGTCATGGATTGTGGGAGAAGAGGGTGATGGCGGATTGGTGGTTTCTGTGGGTGGATGGTTGGATGGTGGCGGAGGAGGTTGTGAAAAGGAAGAGGTGGGAGGAGGGTTTTGTGGGGGTGAGGAGGCCAGGAGGGTGTTGTGGTTGTGGGGGCGGCGAAATCTTGGGTGGGCGAGGCGGTTGGGTTGGTTGGCCGCCGGTGGCCGGTGAAGAAGAAGAAAAGAGAAAGAGAAAGGAGAAGAAGAAAAAAAAAAGAAAAGAAGAAGAAAGGTAGAAACAAAGAAAAAAAGAAAAAAAAAAGCGGGTGGAGAAGAAGAAAAAAAAAGAAGAAGAAGAGAAAAAAACTGAAAAGAAGAAATAAAAAAAAGGAAAAAAAGTAGAAAGAAATAGGGGTACAAATCAACGGTCCATAATAATACACGTGTCCACCATCCGCAGTCTCCATTAAGTCTTACGACGGAAACGGAATCGGGTCAACCATAGGGGGTAAACCATAGAAATACAAAGTTCAGGGGGTCAAATACCGGTTTTTTTTTGTCAGGGGGTGATCCTAGTTTGACCGAAAGTACAGGGGGGTATTTTGTAATGAAGCCGGGAGGATTGGGAGCTTCCAAGATTTGGTTCCAACGCCTTGTGTATGTTTTTCTGTGATGGGGCAGAGAAAACTGACGTAGGAATAATCTTGGGGACCACAACCCTATGTTATATCCTTTATATACTAGATCAATTAGGATGCCCATAAAATCCTAATTACTAGTATTGGGTTTCTACACATAAAAGCCCATACTAATATAGATGTCTTTAAAGCTCAAAATAGATCACTTAATGGCCCCATAAAATTAGACAGTCTTTAATATAATTATAATTAATAATATAAGCCCATATACATTAAATAATTCCAACAATCTCCCACTTGGGCTATATTATTCTAGAGACAATTATATTCCAAAGTGTGCACAAAAGTGACTGTCTTTCTTGAAACATCTCCTTAAACAATCTGGTCCATCTACTACATTAGCATAAGATCAAAGCGGCCTTCGTTACATTTATGTGTAACTGGACCCATCAATGGTCACCATACTAACATATTCAATGACATAGATCAAATATGGATGTGTAGCATGGAAATTACATGTAATGTGATCATACATGCCTATCTCCAACTGGTCCTCAAACCTTATGAGATCAAACATAATAACATGTTCAGAGAATAAACAAACTAAATGTACTTTATTCTGCAGAAAATACTAAGTGCGTTTGGAAATGAGAACATCAAAATACAAACTCCCACTGAAACTGTATTTCGTCAAACAATGACGAATCTGAAGCTCATATGAGCAATATGCCCATGAAAACCTTAACTGGTAATCTCTTTAATGAGCGGATCCGCAACAATAGAGTTTGTCCCAATATGTTCTGTATACACTTGTTCTCTCTGAACTCTTTATTTAACAACACAAATTTTAATGAGTTGTTGTTAATGATGGAATACACAAATCCTTATTAATTGTCACACAACATCCTTAATGGCTTTACCAATACCATCCATAATTTGCAGCTTAGTAACAATTCCATAGCAATATTCCATACTCAGATGCCTCAAAACAGGCTATAAACTCAGCTGCCATACTGGAAGAAGCATTGAGTGTCTGCTTAACACTCTTTCAGAAATAGCTTCGTCAGCTAGTAAATAAATATAGCCCAAATATGGATCTATTACCTTAGTGGCATCCAACAAAATTAGAATCAGAATACCCAATGATCTCCACAGATTCTAATTTCATGTATGTGAGCATATACACTTTACTCTCTACAAATACCATATAACCCTTTTGCTGCTCTTTAATGATCCATTCTAGAGTTATTGAGATATTTTGTCTATATAATATCCCAGGAATATATGCTATATCCAAATGCATATATACTTGAGTATACATAAGACCTTTAACTGTAGATACATAATAAATTTTGCATCATACTCGGGGCATTAATTGAGACTAAACTTGTCTGTTTTAGAAATAGGGGTATTTCCTGGTTTATAATTCTTTAATCTGAATTTGCTAAGAACTTTAATGAGATAACTCTTTTGTGACAACCCAAGGATACCTCGAGAACGATCTCGATGTATCTGAATCCCTAATACAAAAGAGGCATCACCAAGATCTTTTATTTCTAAGAGTTTTAGAAACTTCTTGGTTTATACTTCATGCATATCTCGCTATTAGCAAATGATAAGTCATTGACATATTAGACCAGGAAACTAGCTTTACTCCCACTGAACTTATGGTATACAAAATTGTCGCATATATCTATCTCAAAACCAAATGAGATTATTATTAGACAAAAATAGTAATACCAATGACAGGAAGCTTGTTTAAACTTATAGATGGATTCTCTTAATTTGCAAACCATTTTCTTTGAGTCTACTAACACAAATTCTATGGTTGCACCATATAAATTGTCTCTTCAATATCACAATTGATAAACGCAATCTTTATATCCATCTAATGCTCAACGATAAAAAATGAGCCACAAGTGCCAGTATTATCTTGAAAGAGTCTTTTCTTGAAACCGGAGAGAAAGACCCTCTAGAACCAATGCCACCCTTTTGAGTACAGTCCTTTATGACAAAACAAGCCTTATATCTTTCAAAATTGCCCTTTAAATCCTTTTGGTGTCAAATAACTATTCATAACCAATCGGTTTCTCACCTTCAGGCAATTCATCAAGATCCTAAATATCTTTGTCTTTCATAGACTTGATCTCATCTTTTATGGCATCATTCCACTTTTAAGGATAAGAACTCTTTATGACTTGATGGAAGCTGATAAAATCATCTTCCATCAATCATACATTATCCTTATGTTCTTAGGAAAAGACAATATAATCATCCGAATTTGCACTTCTCCTTTCTCAAGTGGATTTCTTTAGCGGCACTTGTTCTTGAGGTTGTTGAGTTTGAACCTTATGAATGATTTCTGAATTTGAGAGAAAGACTCCTACAATATTATCTTGAATAACATCAGTGATGGAAACTTGATCATTGTCTATAAAAATCATAAGAAGAGAAATCAATTCCTCCTCAAAGACAATATTTTCCATCTTATCTTCCCCTCCAAACTCAATTTCCTCAAGAAATCTGGATTCCTGTCACAAAATAACTAGATTGTGGGACAAAGAACTTGAAACCCCATAATTACTCAAAGTTACTTAACAAAGTAGTAGCTACCTATCTTTAGATCTAAATTCTTTATGTTGGCCTAAATGGCCTACCCTTAGTTGGATCACCCCAAATGAATAGATGCCTAATATTAGGCTTCTAGCTTGTCCATAATTCATAAGGAGTAATAGCTATTACTTTGACTGTAACCTTAGTGAGGATATAAGCTGCATCTTTAGTACTTTTCTTAGAGCAATATTGGTAAAATAGAATGACTAATCATACATCTTACCATGTCCTTAAGTATTTTATTGCATCTTTTAGCAATACCGTTCATGCTTAGTTTTACACAATATTGTGTACTAGAAACCATATACCTCTAAGAATTAAGAGAAAGGCTTTAGAGATTTTCCACCTTATTTATTATATCTATCATTGTGGCCACCAATAATAGATATAATAACTTAATTCCATATTAGTTAATTTCTGTTTTGTACCATGCCTTATCATGCAAGATTTCAATATACGAAGCTTTAAATATAGGTTGTCATTTACCAATTGAGAACTAGTACCAATAGTATTTGAATTTCTTAAAGACCAACTTTATTATTTCTAAATGGACAAGAATAACCAGATTTATCCAAAAATAGAAATAAACTAAATTCCATCTAAAATACAAAATTTATTATTTCTAAATAGACAAGAATAACCCGATTTGTCCATAATAGAAATAAACTAAATTTTGTATAAAAGACAGTACCAAAAGGTCTATCTCAAACTCAAATACAATTCAATTCTCATTAACAACCTATAAAGCCTCAGAGCTTCAATAAAAGTTGATTTACATGCCATTGCCCTGTAAAGATGTATCTTTCAACATCATTTGGCTTTTGACACATCAGCAAATCTTGCATAGATACACTTATCTGAATAGTAAAACTGAAATGTATCCATAAAGTGTGTCCTGGTACATAAGTGAAATTAACTTCAAAACAAACTAAGTACCTTTCTCAACACGCCCAATGGCGCACAGTTGGGATATTTTACTATTTCCACCCTTCTTGCAAAAGTAACAAGTAAATACCAAAGTTTGTTACTTTTGCACTTTCCTTCGTGGTATCCCAATTGCAGCTTTATTTCCTCTTTTCCTTTTGTAGTCCTTAGAGGAATTTGCCAATCAAGCATTTTCTAGTTGCTCTCTTGAAATATATAATCTCCTTGCACATAATAATCTAATCAAGAAATCTTGATTCCTTAAGAGTATTTAACTCATTTTAGATTCACCGTAAAGTGCAAGAAGATATATAAGTACCAAATATGAGCAAAACTTTAGACGGCTCTAACTTTAATGCCTTTAGGATTAGAGAAAAATGAGACATCTCCATGATGTACTCCCTTATATTCTCTATCCTTTATGCCTATAAAAACAAATTTTGAAACTAATAAATTTGTTTCAACCTTTATACTCTTAGCAAAGTGCTTTTAAAGTTTCTCAAGAAACTTTTAAACATTATCCTCAATGGACGTACTGCCCCCTGAAGGTTTCTGGAATTGCATTTCTTATGATCATGAGACTCATACGATTATAACATTCCCACCTCTAAATATCCCGCTTAACCTTATGGGAAATTTTATCTGTATGAGGGGTAAGTTAGTCTTTCCATAGCGCATAGCCTATATCTTATGCAATTAAGAACAATCATAATGTTCTCATCCAGATCTCAAAAGGTTTGTCATTAGTATCATTAAGATTGATAATGGGAAATTTTATCTGTATGAGGGGTAAGTTAGTCTTTCCATAGCGCATAGCCTATATCTTATGCAATTAAGAACAATCATAATGTTCTCATCCAGATCTCAAAAGGTTTGTCATTAGTATCATTAAGATTGATACTTACACACCAAATAAGCAGAAGCTGTAACTTAATAGAGAATTAAACATATTCAGCTCACATTTTCTTAAACTGTATGCAAAACATAATAGTTAAATTCAATCCCTGTGGTGGGCCCCATCAAGATACCTAGCACAACATTGATATTTTAGTCTTTGGACAGAAAATATCAACTTGTAAGTGGTACTCTCAGTGTAGTGATCAAATTTTGACTATTAGGCCTGTCAAATAATAAGTCTTTCTTTGGACCGACTTATCACCCACATGGCATGCTTGATAATCGTCACATATTTGTCACCACAAGTGTATGTGAAATTTGGCCAAATAATAATCCTCCTTTGGGCTGATATACTATTCGCATAAATTTCACATACAAGCATCTCATATTTTAAAGTAGATTAATCTACGCAAGAGAGGTTACTTTGGTAACATGTTGCTTCAATTAATCTACTAAAATACTCGACATCTCAAAATAATATAATACTCAATATTGAATTTAATTTCAAACATATGTTTTGCAAGGAATAAAATATTCCTTAATTTTAGTCCTTCTGGGCAAATTATAAAATAATCTGCACGTAAGGACTGAACTGTAAATCTTTCATATAGGGACCGGAATGACAGAAACCAAAGTATAGGGATTGAAGTAAAAATTATTGTAACTTTCACAAAACCTCACTCAGCAATCCGCATGTTCGTACTGAACCACGAGTGATGTGAATACTGAATAGTTACATTTTTTTTTTCAAAACCACCGCACCAGCCGATTCCTTATGGCTCCGCAAATTGGTTTGCATATAACAAACAAATAAACTTCACCTTTATTACCCAGAATCAAAAGCATGTATTAAGTTCATTTGTTTATCAAACCAATGTTAATTCCTTAATTAATAGAAAGAAAGAAATTGCCGCACAAAAATCGCGTATGCGACTTTTGGTTTCAACCAGATGCGACAAGGAAAAACTCAATATTCATGTATAGTGTTGCAATTCACAGTTTACAAATTATGCAGAGAAACGCCGACACGTAACAAACGAATAATTGATGCTTTGATTTGCACCAAGTACGATCAATAAAATCGAAACCAAACATTAATTGTTTAGGCATTATCCAAAGCGGCAAATCAAAACAAACCTGATGCCAATATAATAAACAATTTAATTAATCGGCAAACCATATGCCAATTTCAATAGGCAATTCAATTAATAGCATTATACGCATGAAGCAGATCCAAAAATTGAATTGCTTCCTCAAAAAATTGATCCGAGAAGAGAAAACTTAATGATATCTAATAATTTAATCAAGGAGGCTCCGCTACCACTTGTTAGAATAATTACTTTATGCCTCAAATATCTTGATAAATTATTAGACAATCAAGAACAATAATCAGGTATAGTAAGGCGTACCTGAATCAATGATGAACAAACTTGAACGTTGATCGGGGAGGATTGGGAGCTTCCAAGATTTGGTTCCAACGCCTTGTGTATGTTTTTCTGTGATGGGGCAGAGAAAACTGACGCAGGAATAATCTTGGGGACCACAACCCTATGTTATATCCTTTATATACTAGATCAATTAAGATGCCCATAAAACTCTAATTACTAGTATTGGGTTTCTACACATAAAAGCCCATATTAATATAGATGTCTCTAGAGCCCAAAATAGATCACTTAATGGCCCCATAAAATTAGACAGTCTTTAATATAATCGTAATTAATAATATAAGCCCATATACATTAAATAATTCCAACAATAAGGTCATACATGACAAATATGTAAGACATTTTCACAGACTCGATGAGAAATATAGGAAAAGTAAGTGTGTACTTTGTGGGCTTTTTGTATCATCAATTCAATGTAACACTCACTAAATAAATACTACTTTTTTTAATCATCATCAATGTAAACTAAAGAAGTCCTGCACATGCAATAAAGAACTTTGCAACTGATGAAATGAAATATATGAAATCAAAACCTTAGCGTGTTATGAAATCTAAGCATCATAATTGATTTAAGGAAGGATCATTAGCTCTGTAACTCTTAGCCAAGCGCGATTGTTATGTTACAAGCAAACATAGAACAAATAACATGTACTCCTTCCATTGAAATGACTTAATTGCGCCAAAAAGAACAGAAAAAGCATCCAACATAAGCAACATAGAACAACATTTTCTCCTTTCATTGAAGTGGCTTATGATTGCACAAAAAAGAACAGAAGAAGTATCTGACATCAATGGTCAGCCAAATTTAGGTATCCACTAATCACGGAAAATTACCTGAAATAGCCGCCTCAATGGTCTTGGAGGGCCTCCTCTATTGGCGTGAGAAGCTTGAGAAGAGGACTTGTTCCATCCAACCTTACCATCACTGCCTGCACTGATCTTATAACCAGAGACCACCAGTTCTAGGCACCATTAATCGGGATTCTTTTGCCACAGGACAAATCCACCAACCTCAGTTGACTTTCCTGCGCGTACACTATCATCACCTTCGTGCATTTCTGATCCAGCCATCTTAACCTCCCCCACAACATACATGCTATTCACGTGGCTCAAGGCCGCTGGTCCTCCACATGCCGCCACATATTGCTGTACTATGTATTTTGCCTTCGAAGCTTCCTGTGAAATTTACAAAACCCCCCTAATAAGATCCAATTAATCATCAGGTTTTCCTACTTACACCTTTATTTTATTTTTGAGATAGAAAAATGAATACAACTTGCATTCAGAACAGAGGAATATTAAGGGATTCTGTTTCCTTCCACTTTTAACAGGACGATAATTTAGTATTACATTGTAGCACCACACCAGGTTCCATGATAAAAATTCTGCACCTATATAGGCCACAGGAAAATTTGCAGGGTAGCCTGGATAGGGTCTTATTACATATTTCCCAGAAGCATTTATGTAACAGCCCGGGTAAAATTTATGTTTTTGCCGGGACTGTAAAATAATTTTGTATAGTAATTTACTTTATGGAATAATCTTTGGTAATTATTTTATGGAAAACCGAGCATCGGATTCCAATTCCGAGTCTCACTCCATACTCCGGATATTTATGCGGAATTTCCGGGACAAGTTGGAATTTTCGGTATTTGGAAGTTGCGAAAAGACAAATATGCCCCTAGGTAAGTTTTTAACACAGTAGGAGTTAGAAGGGCAGTTAAGTCTTTTTGCTGGTTCAGATATTTCCTACCCAATTATGCTGGTACATAGGGTCAACTCAATTATTCTGCAATAATTTGAAAAGATGGTGACAATGTCGACCATGAATTCTTGTCCCTCCTTTCCAGCCTATATTATTGCCTAACCCTTAATCAAATCTGTCTAAAAAAAAAAATACAAAAAACAAACGAACACACACAACAAGACGCACACCACCCCGACCGTCGGCGACACCACCCTCAACCACCACCACGTGCAGCCGACACCATCACCATCTGCACCAGCCGTCGCCTCCTCTCCCTTTTCCTGCGTTGCCGTTCGCCGTCGCTGCTAGCCAAGCCGCCGTGAGGGGATCCATACCCGACGACGAGCAGGCCGTCTCGCATCCTCTCCCCCTCGCGGCGCCTGCAGATCGCCCTCGCCACTGCCACCTGCTCGACGGCCACTGTAGCCGTGCTCTTCCTCCCGCGCTCCTTGCACCGCCGCCAGCCGTTCGTCCAGCACCTCGCCCGCGGTTGCTTCTCCGTCGCGCCGCCGCCGTCTGCAAACCCTGAGGTGAGCAGACCCGTTTGTGGAGATTTTGACCCGGATGGGTCATGATGCGGGTCGCGGGTTAACCCGGCCTGATGGGATATGGGCTTGGGTTTTGGTTTTAGGTGTTGGGCTTGGTGTGAGTTGGGTTAGGTTTGATTGGATTGGGTTTAAGCACACTGGGCTTGGGGCTTGGACCTTGGCCCAGTCCGAAATAATAAAATAAAAAGATAATAAATAATAATAATAATAATAGTAGGAAATAAAAACTGGAAAAAAAATATAAATATGATAACAAAGAAATATATATGGATTGGAAATTTTCTGGAAATAGAGTAATAAATAGTAAGTAGTTATAATTTACGAAATTAACGGAATAATTACCCTATAATAACATTTTCAAGAGACTAAGGTAATTATAACATGATTCTTAAATTATGGTAAATACCCTTAAAGATGTAAATTATGAAAATGTTAAGCCAGAAAATTCCTTTATATAGACATGTGATTAATTTCTAGGAAAACTATTTTATAATAGCTAGTACCTTTGATATATTTTATGATAATTATTTTTGAGAAGAAATATATATAAGTAGGTTAGTAATTGAAAATAAATTATTTTATGATAGGTATATCTTTCGAAAATACGGCAGAAAGTAAATACATGGTATACGATTATGTTTGTAAGGGTAAATAAAATAAGTGCTTTAACACAATATTATTTTGGGCACACATATATATGTGGTAAAAAAAATAAAAATAATTAATTTGGGAAGTACATACTCACAAAATAAAAAAGGAAAGGGTATTAACAAAGTATATACCAGGAGTGATAACCGGGTAAATATAGTATGGTATTTGACACAGGAATAACAAATGGTGAATGATGATGATAACGGGGTTTCACCGGGACGTAGACGAACCAATTTAGGTTTTACTTTACGGTATAGCATCATTTGCATTTATGTGCATCTTATGTGAGTATGTGTTATTATTTGCCGTATAGGAGCTGGTAACGAACAGTATCCCGAGGAATCGGAGCCGGGACAATTTGAGGACTTTCAGGAGTAGGGAAATCGGCTAAGGTGAGGATGGATAACCTTTGATATGTTGCACATGATGCTGTGTTTGTTTTCTGAGATTATTTTGCCTGATTAAACTGCTGAGCCAATTGAGTTTAATTGTGTTATTATTGCTGTTGTCGTTGAGTTATTGATTGTGAATTTACTGATATGATGAGATAATTGGATAATTGGAAGTTGTGTTGACGACTTATTTGTCACTAGGAAAGTAGTGGTACGAATAAATGGTTAGAGACTGTTTTGTGGTGGGTACGATCTGGGTTACTTGTGTTAAGCATGTCTATGCTTGGGATGTCTATCCCGTTATTATATTTTTGGGATGTCTATCCCTGGGTTCTATATTTTTGGGATGTCGATCCTTGGATTGATCTAGCACCCGAAACATGTTAATAACCAAGTACGACCCTAGCTTGTCCAGTGACAGGGCCCCGAAATATAAAATTATTACCCTTTTGGTCTTGGCTCAGTTATTTTCTGGTTGTTTCTTTGTTATGTCTTTTGCTGGAATTTTACTTCGAAAGTATTGTGTTTGCCTGCATATTACTGTTTATCCTTCGTCGGTGAGCACTTCGGACTCACCCCTCGCCTGCGGGGTTTCATCCCGTAAGATGAGTTGTTCGTAGTACAGGTACGTGGTTCGGCCAACTGCTGTTTCTACTCCACCAGATTCCGGATCCATACCTCCGCTGCATCTCATTCTAGGTCTTCCGCTGCTGATATTTTATATGTTATTGTATTTTGTAATACATGTTTCTGCTACTGCTGTTGTGGTTTGAATAATGGACCCGGGATCGGGTGACAGATGTTATATTTGAGATTGTTGGTATTGTATTTTATATTGTGTGTACTGTCTGCTACTGTAACAAGAACAGTTCTGGCACGTGTTTACTGTGTATGGTAAATACGGGTCGGGGCGCTTCAGTTTGGTAGCGGAGCAGGCAGTAGGTTCTTAGGGTGATAATTGTGCTTATTTGTTGCCTATATGTGCATAGTCTGGTCACTTCCTTGTTATAACATGCATGTATACATCTCCACATAGGTACGAATGGATCCGGTGGGAGGAAACCAGCATGCTGAGCAGCGTTTGGAAGACGACCAAGTATCGGTCGATCAGCCGCAACCAGTCGTGGGTGGACAAGTACCCGCGGTTGTACCCGCAGACGCCACACAAATGATGCACACCATGGAGCAGATCCTGCAGTGTCAGGATGCTAGGGATGCTCGTTTGGAGGCCAGAGAAGCTCGTGAACAGGAGAACCAAGGACCTATTGAGGATCCTGTTTACACTAAACTGTCTAAGCTAGGTCTTGATGCCTTCACAGGGGTTACTAACCCGCAGGCAGCTGATGAATGACTTCGTCAAGCTCACCGAGTGATGTTGAAGTTGAGATGCACAGATGACAGGTGGGCTAGATATGTTGCATCCATGTTTCGCAATGTTGCTGTGGATTGGTGGGATTCGGCAACACGTGACATGGTGAAACCAGTCACCATGCCCTGGGCACAGTTTACTGAGATGTTCCGAAGGAAGTTTGTCACGGATGTATACCAGGACCAGCTCAAGCGAGAATTTCTGAGTCTGCGACAGCGAATCGGACAGTCGGTGAGTGACTATGAGATCCAGTTTGATCGCTTATCCATCTATGCATCGGAGTATGTGTCTACACCAGAGGCCAGATGCAAGCGTTTCTGGGATGGTTTGCGATCTTGCATCCAGACAGTTATGGGGTGCAAAGTTTATGAGACTTATCAGGATATGCTTGCGGATGCTCTTCGTGCGGAAGTTATTTGGATGGGGAACGAGAGAGAGATGGAAGAAGTCCGGAAGAGGAAATCTGCACAGAATGCCGGGAATCAGAACAAGAGGTTCCAGAGCACCGGTAATAGGTCAGGGTATGGACAGACTCAATCCATGCCAGTATCTCAGGGTCGAGGATGGAGCAATAACAACAACAATCGTGGGAGTTCATGGACCCAGTCTGGAGGGACTTCATCAGGAGACACTCACCCTAGACCTCCTCTGACTAGGGTGAGGTGCTTTGAGTGCAATGAAGTTGGGCATTACCGGAGTTCATGTCCTAGGTTGGGAAGATCTGGAGTTGCTGTTCCTGCTCACACTGTACAAGCATCAGTGGCCAGCGTACCCAGTGGTTCTGGAGTTGGCCGAGGCCATGGACGTGGAGCTGCTCCTACTCGGACACAGTCAGCTATGAACCAGAGTGCAGCCGCTCCGAGGGCATTTGTGATCACGGCTGAGGATGATCCAGAGAATGCTGATGTTATTGCAGGTACCTTTACAGCTTTCGGTAGTATTGCATACACTTTGATTGATCCTGGTGCCACACATTCTTTTATCGCTCAGAGTTTTGCCATACAACATAGCTGTAAGGAAGAGAGTTTAGCAAGTCCGTTGAGGGTTAGATTACCCGCGGGCATAGTGGTGAGGTTAACACAAGTGTGCAAGGATGTCCTCCTTTCTTATGATGATGAGGTTTTCTTAGCTCGTTTGGTTGTGATGAACATGGGGGGATTCGACATAATCCTAGGGATGGATTGGTTGTCGAGGTATAATGCCCTGGTGAACTGTCGGACCAAAGAAGTGTTGCTGACTTCCGATGGTGGACGACAGGTTTTGGTAACAGGAATTAGGAGAGCTGCTGCCACGTGTAGCATCTCTGCTATGCAGGAGTTTGGAGTGAAGCCGCATGGTCTGGATGTTTTGCTGAACCACATTACGAGTGAAGATGTACGGGATCCTACCCCGGGAGATATATCAGTGGTGAAGGAGTTTCTTGATGTGTTCCCAGATGATTTGCCAGGAATGCCACCTGACAGAGAGGTTGAGTATACCATCGATCTGATGCCAAGAGTCACACCCATATCGATGGCCCCATACAGGATGGCACCAACAGAGCTCCAAGAGCTGAAGAAGCAACTGGATGAGCTGTTAGAGAAGGGTTTTATCAGACCCAGTACCTCACCATGGGGTGCACCAGTTTTGTTTGTCAAGAAGAAGGATGGTAGCTTGCGGATGTGTATAGACTACCGCCAGCTGAACAAAGTGACAATTAAGAACAAGTACCCGTTGCCTAGGACTGATGACTTGTTTGACTAGTTGCAAGGAGCCACTGTGTTTTCCAAGACTGATCTTCGGTCTGGGTATCATCAGATCAAGATTGCAGAGAAGGACGTACCAAAGACTGCCTTCCGCACACGGTACGCTCATTTCGAGTTCACAGTGGTACCGTTCGGATTGACCAATGCACCAGCAGTGTTCATGTGCTTGATGCACTTGGTCTTGAACGAGTTTTGGGATAAGTTTGTTGTGGTCTTCATCGATGATATCCTCATTTACTCTAAGAGCAAGGAGGAACATGAGGAGCATTTGAGGATGGTGTTACACAGGTTACGGGAGAAGCAGTTGTATGCCAAATTCAGCAAGTGTGAATTTTGGCTTGGAGAAGTTTCTTTCCTTGGACATGTGGTTGGCGGGGATGGAATAAAGGTTGACCCTGCCAAAGTAAGGGCCGTGTTGGAATGGGAACCACCTAAGAATGTATCCGAAGTCAGAAGTTTCCTTGGACTTGCAGGATATTATCGGAGGTTCATTGAAGGTTTTTCCTTATTAGCCAGTCCCATGACCAAGCTATTAAAGAAAGAACAGGCGTTTACTTGGAGCCCGGAATGTCAGCAGAGTTTTGAAGAGCTCAAAAGAAAGCTGACCACAGCGCCGGTTCTGACATTACCGAAGCCTGGAGTTGAGTATGTGTTGTTTTGTGATGCATCGGGACTTGGTTTAGGAGCCGTGCTGATGCAAGAAGGACGGGTGATTGCCTACGCCTCTAGACAGTTGAGGACTCATGAGAAGAATTATCCGACGCATGATCTTGAGATGGCAGCTATGATTTTGGCTCTGAAGATTTGGAGACACTACTTATTTGGAGAGAAGTGTCGGATTTTCACTGACCACAAGAGTCTTAAGTACATCATGACTCAGAAGGAGCTTAACCTACGACAGAGACGTTGGGTTGAGTTATTTAATGATTATGACTGTACTAAAAGTATCACCGAGGAAAAGCTAATGTGGTAACTGATGCCTTAAGCCGGAGACAACCAGAAGATGCTTCCACTAGTTACTCGATGTTCTCACTTATCGAGTTAAGGAAGCTGGGAGTTGGTCTGACGGTTGATGATACAGGAGCTTTACTGGCACACATGAGTGTCAAGTCTAATCTGAGAGGATGGATAGTGGAGTTACAAGATGGAGATCCCGACCTGGTCAAGCTTAAGGAAGGAGTAAGGAGTAGAAAAGGAGATAAGTTTCGTATAGCTGATGATGGAGCACTGATGATTGGGAAACGGGTATGTGTACCCAATGTCAGTAACTTGCGTAGTCAGAATCTGGAAGAAGGTCATATGATGCCATATGCGATGCATCTTGGAAGCACCAAGATGTATCAGAACCTGAAGAGCCATTTCTGGTGGCCTCGTATGAAGAAGGATGTAGCTGAGTATGTTGCAAGATGTCTCACTTGCCAACAGGTGAAAGCTGAGCATCAAGCTCCAGCAGGGAAGTTGAGATCCTTGACAGTGTCAGAGTGGAAGTGGGAGATGATCACTATGGATTTTGTGATTGGTTTACCAATGACCCGGAGGCAGCATGATGCTATTTGGGTCATCATTGACCGATTAATAAAATCGGCACATTTTCTACCTATCCGCCACACGGATACCATGGACACATTGGCAGGTAAGTATGTTGCTGAGGTTGTGAGACTACATGGGATTCCAAAGTCTATAGTCTCAGACAGGGATCCGAGGTTCACATTACATTTCTGGAAGAGCTTACAAGCAGCTTTGGGAACTAAGTTAAGCTTTAGCACTGCCTTTCATCCTCAGACAGATGGACAGTCTGAGAGGACTATACAGACACTAGAGGATATGTTAAGGGCTTGTGCACTTAACTTCAGTGGGAGTTGGGATAAGTATCTACCCTTGGCAGAGTTTGCTTATAACAACGGCTACCATTCCAACATTGGAATGCCACCTTTTGAGGCTCTCAATGGAAGGAAGTGTAGAAGTCTAGTGTGTTGGGACGAAGAAGGTATGAGATTGATCGTTGGACCGGAGTTAGTCCAACAGACAGTGGACAAGATCCAGACGGTGAGACAGTGTATGAGAGCTGCTCAAGATCGGCAGAAGAGCTACGCCGACAAACACCGACGTGAGATGGAGTACAATATTGATGAGAAGGTTTTCCTTAGAGTAGCACCTTGGAAGGGTGTGATTAGGTTCGGCAAGAAAGGGAAGCTGAGCCCAAGGTATATCGGACCTTATGAGATTGTGGAGAGAATTGGACCACTAGCTTACAGGTTGTCCTTACCTGATGAGCTATCACGTATTCACGACATGTTCCATGTGTCTATGCTGAGGAGATATCGATCAGATCCTAGTCACATTGTAGCCCCAGAACAACGCAGGCGGCATGTGGTTCTCGTGGAGCGACACCATCCAATTCAACATCAACAATGACCCCACTAGCTTCCGTGTCAACGTCGTTCCAAGGCGTTAAATGTATTTTTCTTTTTTTATTAAAAATATCGATGTAATATTTCTGCTTGTAATGATAATATTTGCAATATTAATAATATTTATATTTCCGCTTATTTATGGCATCATTACCTCATATGTGTATGTTCTGCGACACCTGGCGTCCCTTGACTGGATCCATAATGCACTAACTAAAATGATATAAAATAATAAACAAATGGAGCGAACTATGCAAACAAGGACAACAAACACACAAAGACTGCCCAACAAGACCTAACGCCCGCTCCGCTACCAAAATGAAACGCCCCGACCCGTATTTACCGTACATAGTAAACACGTGCCGGAACTGTGACAACCCAACCAGACTAAACCCAAGCATACAGTGTACACAACTGAAACCCGGGCCCAACAACCCAAAATAGGAAACATCTTAAATAACAAAACCGGCCCAATGGCCTAATAATATCAATAAAATGCACAGCAGAAGACTTAATAACTCACTAAATACTGTATGTGACATAGATACAAACTATGGATCTGAGCCCTGTCCAAGGGATAACGCCGCAGCCTGTCTGGAATGCACCAAACCTGTACAATAAATAACTCATCCTATGGGATGAAAGCCCGCAGGTGAGGGGTGAGTCCGAAGTGCTCACCGACGAAGGAAAGACAATCAATATGCACACTATAAATACTCAAGGTCCAAAACAGGTAAAAACCACCAAATACAAAAGACTCGACCCAAAATCGGTCCAAGACCAAACAGACTCAAATAAAATCCAATTATCCAATTTTATCTTTCCGGGTCCCGTCACGGATAAGCTAGGGTCGTACCAGGTTATCAACCTGTTTCTGGTGCCAAATCAAAAAGAACCCGGGATCAACATCCCAATATCAAACTCAGGGATCAACATCCCAATCAAACCCGCATCAACATGCTCATCACAAGTAACCCAGATCATGGCTACACAAAACAGTCTCAAACCATCCGGTCGTACCTCTACTTACCACGTGACAATTATATTATCATCATTTTAAATCAAATCACAGGGATCGACATCCCTAACCAAAATCAAGGATCGACATTGTTATCTCAATTTATTAATTAGTCCATTATACCTTATACCAAAAAGACGCAAGGATAAACGTCCAAAAACCAACATGGGATAAACATCCCGACAACAATCAAGACCATGGGATAAACATCCCGAACATACCACAGCAAGTGCAACATCCAACAATGCAATAATCACCAAACACAATAACCGAGTAATACAGGCACATATTGAAGGAAATCCAACCTCACCTTGGCCGATTACTCAACTCCGGAAATAATGACCGGTCCGACGCCGGCTCCTTGGGAAACTGCCCGATATCCGAACCTATACCACAAGACAATATATACACATAAATGCACATAATCGGTATGCTATGATGCCAAAATGCGAAATATCCCATCCCGGTTCATATCCGTTATTATTATCTTTTACCGAAAATATTTTACCGTACGTCTATCCGAATATAATTTCGGTACCATACTTTAATTAAAACTCCTTAAAAAAAATTATAATTTTTCCAAAATTATAATCTCCATAATTTTTCCAGAAAAATAATAACCTGTTAATAATTTTCAGAAAATATTTATATAGTATTTATTTTTTTTCTAAATATACAATAATATTTCCAACACAAAATTATAATTACCCTTAATTTACAAAGTACATATATATATAATTTCCAAAACCACAATTTTCAGAGAAAATAATACATATATTAAATTTCCAGAAATTATTTTTATGGCATTTATATATTTCCCAAATAATATTAGTTTTTGAGACGCCCCGACCCGTATTTACCGTACACAGTAAACACAAGCCGGAACTGTGACAACCCAGCCCAACAAAGCCCAAGCATACAGTGTGGACAATATAAACTCGGCCCAACGGCCCAGAATATTAAACAACAATATGGCCCTACGGCCCAACATCGATAACATCAATAATAATGAAACTGGCCCAATGGCCCAACAATAATAAAAACATGCACAGTGGAAGACTTAAAGACTCACTAACACTGTATGCGTAACAGATGCAACCTATGGATCCAAGCCCGTCCAAGGGATACGCTTCAGCTCGCCCGGTACGTTCCTGCACTACAAACAACTCATCCTACGGGATGAAACCCCGCAGGCGAGGGGTGAGTCCGAAACGCTCACCGACGAAAGATAAACAGTGATATATTCAACCATAACACTTTCGAAGTAAAACAACCATCACAACAATAAGCAAACCCTCACATCACAAGGAAACTATCACAAACAGCATAACAGTGGAATACAACTCAAACAACACAACAGAGGAATCAACTAAATCATATCAAGCACATCATAATCAATACTGAACCAAGACCCAAAGATTACTTATTAGTTTTTATTACCAATTTTATCTTCCGGGCCCCGTCACTAGACAAGCTAGGGTCGTACCTGGTTATTAACTAATTCTGGATGCTAGGCCCCACCACAATCCGGGATCAACATCCCCATATCTCAAATCCGGGATCAACATCCCAATATCTCACATCCGGGATCAACATCCCAATATCACAAATCCGGGGTCAACACCCCCAACCAACAAACCCTCTGGCAAGGCACCACAGAACTAGTCTCTAACCATCTAGTCGTACCACTACTTTCCAAGTGACAATTACATCATCTTATAATCAAATCCATTTCCAATCCCAATACTCTTTGTTCTTTCCTCAATTATCCACATAGACCATAGACCAGTTCATCATTATTCTCTACATAGTATCACAAATCCAATATCACAGTCTAACATCATCAATGATAACCACAGCAGTCAAACAGCTAGCAATCAACATCTCAGCAGTTCATTCAAAGCTCACAACAACAACATCATAGCAATCAATCAACCAGCAATATTCATTCCAGCAGTTCCATCGAACAGTAAAAATACACAAGCAATAATAATGCACACACAGCATTACGGGCACATATCAAGGTTTATCCATCCTCACCTGGTATGTCTCTGAAACTGCTATCCAGTCAAATCCCGATACCCTATGTGTACATATGAGAATACAATAATCACTTATAGTGCACAACAAAATGATCATGCATGATACCGGTTTAGAAATCGTTATACGGCTTGCCTTATCCAATTTCTTTATTATGAAATTAACCTCTTTATTCACTATACCATTTATATACTTAATTTCAAATTAAAACCGAAACCGAGTTTCCTATCGATACTCTGATTATTCTTAATTTTTAAATTAAAATCCAAATCCGAACGTTCAAGCCGATATCCCGGCCCATTAGTCGCTCATGACAAGAAAACGTGTATATATACATAAATACTTGTATAAGTTATATTTAGTAATATGTCAAAGTAAGTATTATTTCGTAATTACTTATCCTCGATAAAATAACAATAATAGTAATAACCACATATATACGCCTAGTAATAGTCGATCATAAAATAGTGGTAACGTTTAATACGTCCAAATAGTATATGAATATTACATGTCCGATAATAAATCCGTTAATTAGGAAATATCCCCGTTGTTATAATCTTATAATCTTGGTAAACTTTACTTAATTATCAGTTCTTTTAGGCGAATTTACGGTTCATTAACGTTCTTAATCCATAGTTTAAATCGTTATCGCTTAATTATATATTACATCCTCTTTTCTAACTTATCCATCGGTTTCGTTATTAAGTTCGTTAAATGCGCATGTGTCACGGTAACATGGGCCTCCGCACGTCGGCCCGTTTCCGAGCCCATTTGTGCACCGAGCCCAAACCCGTGCCAAAGTGTAAAGCGAGTCCAAGGAATTACCCAAAATTCGGTTTCCGGGCTCGCCGGAAAAATCCTGAGGCTTCGCCGGAATAGACCCGAGACTGCCGGAATTCTCGCCGGAATCCGGCAGCACTGTTCATCGCAGCAAAACACAAGTCCTCTGCTTACTGTTCACGGCAGCCACAACAACCCCAACGTCCCCTGTCACTGTTCATCGCCCATCCGGACATCCAAATCACTAAGTAGAACCACTACTGCACCCATCAACAGAATCGTCACCAAACTCACGGCCACCCACCGGTGACCGGTGTTCCACCACACAGCAGCGTCCACGAGACCCACCATCACAACCCATGTCCACAACAACATCGTCCAAACCATAACTCCACACAAAACCGCCTCGGCAACACCCAAAGACAACCAATTAACCTTAAGCCTCAAAGAAATATGGAGAAGAGGAAGAAGAGACCGGCAGCAACAACTTACCCCGACGGCGGCGCGAGTTGAGGAGGCAGAGGAGAGATCGGGCGGCGCGTCGGAAGGGAGGAACGACGGCTGTGAAGGAAGAGAGAGATGATGGCGACGGTCACGAGCACGGGAAGAAGGGAATCAACGGTGATTCGACGGCGATTTGCTGAAGAGGACGCGGCGGCTCTGGTGGCGATTGATGGCAGAGGCAGGGGTGGCTCGTCTGACTTGGTGCGCCGGCGGTAGAAGCGAGAGGGAGGGAAGGAGAAAATGGTTACGGGTGGCCGGTGTCTGCAGCAGAGGAAGAGAGGGGAAGCGGCGTAAGGAGGAGGAAGGGAATGATGGTGGTGACGGCCTCAATCCACGGTGGCCCAGCCCAGTTCCTCTGGTTGGAACACGGGCAGAGGACAGCGAGGAGGAAGAGACTGTGGGGTGTTGTGCTGGACTCGGTGGTGGCGTGGAGGAGAAAGATGCAGGTGGAGGTGATCTGGTAGCAGCGGCGTGTATGGTGAGAGGGAGAGGAAGAGAGTAATGAGAAGGGGAAAGAAAAGTGCAAAGAAGTTGGGGTGCGTGTGGGAAGAAAAGAAAGAAAATGGAGAAGCAAGAGAGGAAGAAGACAAAGAATAGACAGGAAGAAAAGATGGGGGGCCGGCAGGGGTTCACGAGAGAAATAGGAAGGGTGGCCGGCGGCTGAAAGGGAAAAGAAGGAGAAAAGAAAGAAAAAAAAAAGAGAAAGAAAAAGGAGAAGGAGAAAGGAAGAAAAAGGAAGAAAAGTGGGAAGAGAAGTGGGGCCCACATGGCCAGGAAAAACCGGGAGAGAGGAAAAGCGTAGCCAGGAAAGAGGAAGAGAAAGGAGAGAGGAGGAAGAAGAGTGGCTCGGGGCAAGCTCGTTGGCGGGTCCGGATTCTCGCGTCGGAATCCCGTAGACGCAGGGATACTCCCGTCTTTCTGACAAATCCCGTCCCGAGTCCAAAAATATGACTTGGGCTCGGAAAATCCGATTAATTCCCCTGAACGTCGTCCAACTCTCGGAACTGTAAACCGAGACTCGGTTAGTCAGGAAGACACTCTCGAGCGCGGGAAAACTCTCGGTTTCGAAAAACGACTACCGATTTACCTCGAATTAATTACCCGAGATCAATTCAATAGTAAATCACGGTGAAACAATTTCTACAGTCCCGGTAAAAATCCAAATCTTACCCGGGCTGTTACAGTTTTTCTCCAAAACATAACTTAACTATTTATCAAAGTATATATATTTTTATTATCCTCAAAATACAAGAATTAAATTGAACATAATTTTCTAAAAGTAAATATGTAATTTTTTCCCAAAATTATATACCAGAATATATATATATATATATATATATATATATATATATTGTTTTGTTAAATTAAAAAAAAATAAATCGGACTGGGCTGAACAGGACCAAGCCCAGATCAAGGCAGCAGGCCCGCCAAGGTCCGGCCCAGCACCTGCCCACAGCCCAGCCCACGCGAACAACCCAACCCAGAGTAGGCGACCCGACCAGAAGACGCGGGTCGTGGGTCTGCTCACCATGGATGAGCTCGGCGACGGCGTGAACGAGGCGGGGAAGGACTAGCGAGCACACCCACAGCAGCGGCGGACGAAGGCGACTCCGTGGACGGTGGAACGGCGGCGCGGCGACGGCATGAAGCTGAGTAGCGGTGCGGAGGAAGACGGATCCGACGGGTTTCGCCGCGGGTCAACGGCAACTGGCGGAGCGTCCGGCGGCGTAAGGCGACGGGGAGGGCGGCGTCGAGGTCGCGTCGGCGAGGAGACGATGCTGGTGGCGGCGGTGGCACGAGAAGCGTCCGGGAACGCTTCGTGATGAATAGTGCAGGGAAGCTCGGGGAGGGTGACGAACTGTTCGTTTCTTTTTTTTTTCTCCTTTTCTTGTATTTTCTTTATTTTTCTCTTCTTTTCCTTTTCTTTCATTTTCCTCTTCTTTTTTTCTGATTTTCTTTTTTTTTCTTTCTCTCTTTTTTTCTTAGTTTCTGTATTTATTTTTCTCCTCCTTCATTTTTTTTTCCTCTTCTTCTCTTTTTTTTTTCAAGCGGAAATCTTTTTTTTCCCCTCTTTTTTCTTTCTTTTCTTTTTCTCTCTTTTCTTTTCTTTCCTCTCCTTTTCTCTTTTTTTTTTTCTCTTCTCTTCTTCCTCTCCTTCTGCTTTCTTCTTCCTTTTATAAACGTAATCCACTGTTAGACTTGTGACAAACAATAATGCAGCTTGTCTGCATTATTGAAGCGAGTCCGGTCCGAACCAGAAAATAACTTGTAACGCCCCGAATTTTCATAATTGGATTTTCGAAATTTTCGAAATTTTTATTTCAATTTTTACCCTTGAGGTAATTTTCGAGTTTTAGTTGAGGAAATAAATTATCATGCCTTGGAAATGTCAATTTTGAGTTGGTATTGTTCATGGTTTGGGTCCCGTTGAAAACGGATTCGAGATCGAGGAGAAACGCGATGTTTAACGTGGTTTCTATTGAAACTACGTCGTTTTGGAAATGAAAAAAAAAAGGAAACATTGACTAAGGCGGGTTGACCGCGCCTCAGTCCAAAACGACGTCGTTTTGAACTGGGGCCGGCTCATCCCTAAAAACCCTTCCCCTCTTCTCTTTTCTCCTCCTTTTTCTTATTTCTCTTTTTCTTGTCTTCTCCAAACCCAGCGCCGCCTCCCTCCATTACCCTTCTCTCTCTTTCTCTTCTTTTCTCTCCCTCTCATCTCCTCTCCTCCTCTCTTTTTCTTTTCTTACTTCTTCACGAGGAAACGCCATCGCCGCCACCAACATTTTTTTTTCTTCTTCGTTGAGCTGCCGCCGACGGAACCACAAGGACCCGAGGCCGGTTGACTAAAGACAGATTGAGAGGATTCGGTGTGGCCTCTCTCGCGACCGGCTGCGTCGCCGACGAGGTAAGCCGCCAGCTCCCTCATCCCTCTCGGTTCTTTGTTTCGTTTGTCTTCTTATTCATATGTGGTTGGACTAATTGTTGAGTTGGGTGTTGTGGTGTTGATGGATGGTTGTCGTGGGTTGTTGTTGGTGTGTTGATGGTTTGTGTTGTTGTTGTTGGGATCGATGGCGTGTGTGGTATGCTGCGGTGTTGATGGTGGCTGTGTCGGGGACGGGTGTGGTGTTCGGTGGTGGTTGGTATTGTGTAGTGGTGGCCGGTGTTTGTTGTTGTTGTGGTGGGTGTCGTGCTATTGTTGGTGGTCTGGTGGGTGTTGCCGGTGGTTTGGTTGTGGACGGGTTCCGCGATTCCGAGCAGATTGTGTTGTTTTCCCGGGGTAAGGGCTCATCTACCTTTCCTCTCCTTCAATTCGTTTGTAGTGATTCCGTAGTGGGTAGGACTTGAATTGATTTCGGTGGGATGCTTTACGTCTTGGCAGATTCGTTGGGTGGCTGTTGGTGAAGTTCCGGCGAGTTCACCGGAATCCGGCCAAGGCTCGGGAATTTTCCGACGAGGCTCGGGAATATTCCGGCGAAGGTTCGGGTTTTGATTTCGGCATTTAACTGTATACTTGATGTATAATTTGTGTTATTCATGGCATGTACTTATTATATTCGGATTGGGTTATGTAATATTGATAATGTACATAGTAGAAATCGAGAACGGGAATTATGTGGAACAAGAATCTTTGGGCTCGGATTGACCTTGGACTTAAGTAACGGGCTTTGAGCCCAATCCTATAATTGGTTAAATAAGGACTTAAGGAAGTGGGCTTTAGGCCCGGAAACTGAATTTGGGCTTAGATTGGGTTTTAGGCCGGAAACTCGTAAAGGACATAATGAGTGGGCCATAGGCCCGGGAACTACTTATTGGACTTAGTTGGGTGTAAGCCGATAAACCTTAGGTCCCGATACTCGGAGTTAGGTGGGATAGACACCATGTCGGCTTAGACCCGGGAATTACATAGTTGGCTAACTAGGGACGGGTTTAACTCAGTTGAGCATTACAGTTACATGCATGCACGTTTTTATTGTAATTGTTTGTAATTTGTTGTGTGTGCCGGTATTCAGGCACGGGTAACACCTCGGGAGCTGGAGGATCTGTTTTGGGAAAAGCTCCACAGGACAATCGTCGTTGAGGTGACTTTATACGTCTTTTTATGTTTGTATGCATGAGCTCGTTGGATTGGTTTGTTTGAGTTGCATACTTGTTTGCTAACATGCCGTAATCTGTATTGTGTGCCTAAGTGTACTATCTGCTTATGAGCTGGATGTTTGGATTTGTTATGGATTATAACATGTGGTGTGATTCTGGGTGTTTTGTGTGATGTATTGTGGGTCGGAGACCTGGTTATCTGATTGAGTTGTTTTATCACACAACCCTGTTAAATCACAATCTTTTGGCACACATGAACTTATAATTTGTGAATAAGAATAATGTACAGTAGAAGTTAGGCTACTGTGTGCTGATGACCGGTTGGTTCGAGCGGGAAGTGATACCCCTCGGGTTTACTTGCAGAATAGCAAGTGTTATGCGGATTTGCATATGGGTCTGTAATGACCGGTTCTACCTCCCTCCTTCTATCTCCCCCTTTCTACCTCCCTCTTTCTCTCTGTCTCTCTCTCTCTCTCTATGGATATGTTTGGGCTTCGTGCCTGGTTTTATTTGGGCTTATGCCTGGTTGTCTCATGAGACGGGACCGAGCTCGACGCACACAGTAGGGGGCCCTGAATAATAAATTATAATAAGAAAACTTAACACACAACAGATGGAGAATAATGAACTGTTTGCTTGATGGGCTTGGCATGTTAGTACTGGTTGACGTATGTTGCTTACTTGTCTTGTTGCTCTTCTTTCCTTTCGAACTTGATCTGCACACTCTCATAATTAGACTTATATTGCTCACTGAGTAGGCGACTCACATAATCGCTAACATTGTTTTTTCCAGACTTTAGTTAGCGTGCAGTCACTTTCCATCCTTCTAGAGTACGGACGTGGTTATCTCAGCAGGTAGTTGTGCTTCTTCTCCCGGTTGGATCCATAGAGCCGGCATGCATATCATATACTTTTGCTATTTTATAATTTTCTTAACTTCCGCTGCATTGGGTTTATTTGAGATGTCACTATTGATCTTGATTACATTATCGGCGGGTTGCCGGGATTTGATTTTGATGATGTTTCGGCAGGATGCCGGGTTGTTTTGTGGCTTGATAAGCCGGATTGTTTTGTTCTTTATGACATCTCGTTTTATTAAAATTTTGGATAATGTTTTTGATATTGGATTTCGTGTCCCGGGTTTAAGGGGTATTTTGGTAATTTCCTTGTGTTTAAGTATTTTATTGTTAAATTGGGACACGGGTGTTTCAGCTTGGTAGCGGAGCAGGCTTCAGATCCTTGGTTTTAAAAGTGTTTTAAACTGTGTTTTCAAAGTGATTTCTGTGTTTAAGCCTGTTTCCGGTTTTATGATGTTGAAAGTGTTTTTGACTCATTTGCATTCATATAGGCGTCGATATGGATCACGAGGGGCAGCACAATGCTGAGGATGACGCTGTCTCCGACAATGTGTCGGTGATGCAGGTTCCTGTAGGTCAGGGGAACAATAATGCAGCAGAGAATAATGCTGCAGGTGGTGGAGGACAGAATGCTGTACCACCTGTTGTGAACCCAGCGTTCCAGCAGTATCAGGCTTTTCTGCAGTGGCAGCAGTTCCAGCAGCAGCAGCAGGGTGCCCAGCCGGTAGCACCTGCTGCAGCAGGTGGTATGGAGAGTGGGTATAAGCACATGGATAAGTCTGCAGTTAAGGAATTCTCAGGTGAAGAGGGCAAAGTCAAGGAGTTTGATGATTGGTTTCGCCAGGTGGAGAATGTTCTGGAGAAGTTCACCTGTGCACCT